>JAUPFP010000119.1:0-254119 GCA_036925085.1 Brachycybe producta | reverse complement strand
GAAAGGTTTAAGGTTGAACGTTTAAGGTTGAACGTTTAAGGTTGAACGTTTAAGGTTGAACGTTTAAGGTTGAACGTATAAGGTTGAACGTTTAAGGTTGAACATTTAAGGTTGAACGTTTAAGGTTGAACGTTTAAGGTTGAACATTTAAGGTTAAACGTTTAAGGTTTCACGTTTAAGGTTTCACGTTAAGGTTTCACGTTTAATGTTGAACGTTTAAGTTTGAACGTTTAAGGTTGAACTTTTAAGGTTGAACGTTTAAGGTTGAATATTAAGGTCGAACGTTTAAGGTTTCACGTTTAAGGTTTCACGTTTAAGGTTTCACGTTTAAGGTTTCACGTTTAAGGTTTCACGTTTAAGGTCGAACATTTAAGGTCGAACGTTTAAGGTCAAACATTTAATGTCGAACGTTTAAGGTCTCACGTTTAAGGTTTCACGTTTAAGGTTTCACGTTTAAGGTTTCACGTTTAAGGTTTCACGTTTAAGGTTTCACGTTTAAGGTTTCACGTTTAAGGTTTCACGTTTAAGGTTTCACGTTTAAGGTTTCACGTTTAAGGTTTCACGTTTAAGGTTTCACGTTTAAGGTTTCACGTTTAAGGTTGAACGTTTAAGGTTGAACGTTTAAGGTTTCACGTTTAAGGTTTCACGTTTAAGGTTTCACGTTTAAGGTTAAACATTTAAGGTTGACGTTTTAGGTTGAACGTTTAAGGTTGAACGTTTAAGGTTGAACGTTTAAGGTTGAACGTTTAAGGTTGAACGTTAAGGTTTCACGTTTAAGGTTGAACGGTTAGGTTGAACGTTTAAGGTTGAACGTTTAAGGTTGAAAAGTTTAAGGTTTCACGTTTAAGGTTGAACGTTTAAGGTTGAATGTTTAAGGTTGAACGTTTAAGGTTGAACGTTTAAGGTTGAACGTTTAAGGTTTCACGTTTAAGGTGTAACGTTTAAAGTTGAATGTTTAAGGTTACACATTTAAGGTTTCAAGTTTAAGGATGAACGTTTAAGGTTGAGCGTTTAAGGTTTCACGTTTAAATTTTCACGTTAATGTTGAACGTTTAAGGTTGAACGTTTAAGGTTGAACGTTTAAGGTTAACGTTTAAGGTTTCACGTTTAACAATGAAAGTTTAAGGTTGAACGTTTAAGGTTGAACGTTTAAGGTTGAACATTAAGGTTGAACGTTTAAGGTTGAACTTTTAAGGTTGAACGTTTAAGGTTGAACGTTTAAGTTGAACGTTTAAGGTTGAACGTTTAAGGTTGACGTTTAAGGTTGAAAATTTAAGGTTGAACGTTTAAGGTTGAACATTTAAGGTTAAACGTTTAAGGTTTCACGTTTAAGGTTTCACGTTTAACGTTGAACGTTTAAGGTTGAACGTTTAAGGTTGACGTTAAGGTTGAATATTTAAGGTAGAACATTTAAGGTCGATCGTTTAATGTCGAACGTTTAAGGTTTCACGTTTAAGGTTTCACCGTTTAACATTGGAAGTTTAAGGTTGAACGTTTAAGGTTGAACGTTTAAGGTTTCACTTTTAAGGTTGAACGTTTAAGGTTTCACGTTTAAGGTTGAACTTTTAAGGTTTGAACGTTTATGGTTGAACTTTTAAGGTTGAACGTTTAAGGTTGAACGTTTAAGGTTGAACGTTTAAGGTTTCACGTTAAGGTTTCACATTTAAGGTTTCACGTTTAAGGTTTCACGTTTAAGGTTTCACGTTTAGGTTTCACATTTAAGGTTGAACGTTTAAGGTTGAACGTTTAAGGTTGAACGTTTAAGGTTTCACGTTTAAGGTTTCACGTTTAAGGTTTCACGTTTAAGGTTTCACGTTTAAGGTTAAACGTTTAAGGTTGAACGTTTAAGGTTGAACGTTTTAGGTTCAACGTTTAAGGTTGAACGTTTAAGGTTGAACGTTAAGGTTGATCGTATAAGGTTGAACGTTTAAGGTTTCACGTTTAAGGTTTCACGTTTAAGGTTGAACGTTTAAGGTTGAACGTTTAAGGTTTCACGTTTAAGGTTGAACGTTTAAGGTTGAATGTTTAAGGTTGAACGTTTAAGGTTGAACGTTTAAGGTTTCAAAATTAAGGTTTCACGTTTAAGGTTGAACGTTTAAGGTTTCACAATTAAGTTTTCACGTTTAAGGTTTAACATTTAAGGTTTCACGTTTAAGGTTGAACTTTTAATGTTGAACGTTTAAGGTTGAACGTTTAAGGTTTCACATTTAAGGTTGAACATTTAAGGTTGAACGTTTAGGTTAAACGTTTAAGGTTGAACGTTTAAGGTTTCACATTTAAGTTTGAACGTTTAAAGATGAATGTTTAATTTTACACATTTAAGGTTTCAAGTTTAAGGATGAACGTTTAAGGTTGAGCGTTTAAGGTTTCACGTTTAAATTTTCACGTTTAATGTTGAACGTTTAAGGTTGAACGTTTAAGGTTTCACGTTTAACAATGAAGTTTAAGGTTGAACGTTTAAGGTTGAACGTTTAAGGTTGAACGTTTAAGGTTGAACGTTTAAGGTTGAACGTTTAAGGTTGAACGTTTAAGGTTGAACGTTTAAGGTTGAACGTTTAAGGTTGAACGTTTAAGGTTGAAAATTTAAGGTTGAACGTTTAAGGTTGAACATTTAAGGTTAAACGTTTAAGGTTTCACGTTTAAGGTTTCACGTTTAACGTTGAACGTTTAAGGTTGAACGTTTAAGGTTGAACGTTTAAGGTTGAATATTTAAGGTAGAACGTTTAAGGTCGATCGTTTAATGTCGAACGTTTAAGATTTCACGTTTAAGGTTTCACGTTTAACATTGAAGTTTAAGGTTGAACGTTAAGGTTTCACGTTTAAGGTTGAACGTTTAAGGTTTCACGTTTAAGGTTGAACTTTTAAGGTTGAACGTTTATGGTTGAACTTTTAAGGTTGAACGTTTAATGTTGAACGTTTAAGGTTGAACGTTTAAGGTTTCACGTTTAAGGTTTCACATTTAAGGTTTCACGTTTAAGGTTTCACGTTTAAGGTTTCACGTTTAAGGTTTCACATTTAAGGTTGAACGTTTAAGGTTGAACGTTTAAGGTTGAACGTTTAAGGTTTCACGTTTAAGGTTTCACGTTTAAGGTTTCTCGTTTAAGGTTTCACGTATAAGGTTAAACGTTTAAGGTTGAACGTTTAAGGTTGAACGTTTTAGGTTGAACGTTTAAGGTTGAACGTTTAAGGTTGAACGTTTAAGGTTGAACGTTTAAGGTTGATCGTATAAGGTTGAACGTTTAAGGTTTCACGTTTAAGGTTTCACGTTTAGGTTGAACGTTTAAGGTTGAACGTTTAAGGTTTCACGTTTAAGGTTGAACGTTAAGGTTGATGTTAAGGTTGAAACCGTTTAAGGTGAACGTTTAAGGTTTCCAAAATTAAGGTTTCACGTTTAAGGTTGAACGTTTAAGTTTTCACAATTAAGTTTTCACGTTTAAGGTTTAACATTTAAGGTTTCACGTTTAAGGTTGAACTTTTAAATGTTGAACGTTTAAGGATGAACGTTTAAGGTTTCACATTTAAGGTTGAACATTTAAGGTTGAACGTTTAGGTTAAACGTTTAAGGTTGAACGTTTAAGGTTTCACATTTAAGTTTGAACGTTTAAAGATGAATGTTTAATTTTACACATTTAAGGTTTCAAGTTTAAGGATGAACGTTTAAGGTTGAGCGTTTAAGGTTTCACGTTTAAATTTTTACGTTTAATGTTGAACGTTTAAGGTTGAACGTTTAAGGTTGAACGTTTAAGGTTTCACGTTTAACAATGAAAGTTTAAGGTTGAACGTTTAAGGTTGAACGTTTAAGGTTGAACGTTTAAGGTTGAACGTTTAAGGTTGAACGTTTAAGGTTGAACGTTTAAGGTTGAACGTTTAAGGTTGAAAATATAAGGTTGAACGTTTAAGGTTGAACATTTAAGGTTAAACGTTTAAGGTTTCACGTTTAAGGTTTCACGTTTAACGTTGAACGTATAAGGTTGAACGTTTAAGGTTGAACGTTTAAGGTTGAATATTTAAGGTAGAACGTTTAAGGTCGATCGTTTAATGTCGAACGTTTAAGGTTTCACGTTTAAGGTTTCACGTTTAACATTGAAAGTTTAAGGTTGAACGTTTAAGGTTGAACGTTTAAGGTTTCACGTTTAAGGTTGAACGTTTAAGGTTTCACGTTTAAGGTTGAACTTTTAAGGTTGAACGTTTATGGTTGAACTTTTAAGGTTGAACGTTTAAGGTTGAACGTTTAAGGTTGAACGTTTAAGGTTTCACGTTTAAGGTTTCACATTTAAGGTTTCACGTTTAAGGTTTCACGTTTAAGGTTTCACGTTTAAGGTTTCACATTTAAGGTTGAACGTTTAAGGTTGAACGTTTAATGTTGAACGTTTAAGGTTTCACGTTTAAGGTTTCACGTTTAAGGTTTCACGTTTAAGGTTTCACGTTTAAGGTTAAACGTTTAAGGTTGAACGTTTAAGGTTGAACGTTTTAGGTTGAACGTTTAAGGTTGAACGTTTAAGGTTGAACGTTTAAGGTTGATCGTATAAGGTTGAACGTTTAAGGTTGAACGTTTAAGGTTTCACGTTTAAGGTTGAACGTTTAAGGTTGAACGTTTAAGGTTTCACGTTTAAGGTTTCACGTTTAAGGTTGAACGTTTAAGGTTGAATGTTTAAGGTTGAACGTTTAAGGTTGAACGTTTAAGGTTGAACGTTTAAGGTTTCAAAATTAAGGTTTCACGTTTAAGGTTGAACGTTTAAGGTTTCACAATTAAGTTTTCACGTTTAAGGTTTAACATTTAAGGTTTCACGTTTAAGGTTGAACTTTTAATGTTGAACGTTTAAGGTTGAACGTTTAAGGTTTCACATTTAAGGTTGAACATTTAAGGTTGAATGTTTAGGTTAAACGTTTAAGGTTGAATGTTTAAGGTTTCACATTTAAGTTTGAACGTTTAAAGATGAATGTTTAATTTTACACATTTAAGGTTTCAAGTTTAAGGATGAACGTTTAAGGTTGAGCATTTAAGGTTTCACGTTTAAGGTTTCATGTTTAATGTTGAATGTTTAAGGTTGAACGTTTAAGGTTGAACGTTTAAGGTTGAACATTTAAAGTTTCACATTTAAGGTTGAACGTTTAAGATTTCATATTTAAGGTTGAACATTGAAAGTTTCACATTTAAGGTTGAACGTTTAAGGTTGAACATTTAAGGTTGAACGTTTAAGGTTTAACTTTTAACGTTTCATGTTAAAGGTTGAACGTTTAAGGTTTAACATTTAAGGTTGAACGTTTAAGGTTGATTGTTTAAGGTTGAACGTTTAAGGTTGAACGTTTAAGGTTGAACATTTAAGGTTAAACGTTTAAGGTTTCACGTTTAAGGTTTCACGTTTAAGGTTTCACTTTTAAGGTTTCACGTTTAAGGTTGAACATTTAAGGTTTAATGTTTAAGGTTTCACGTTTAAGGTTTCATGTTTAAGGTTGAACGTTTAAGGTTTCACGTTTAAGGTTGAACGTTTAAGGTTGAATGTTTAAGGTTGAACGTTTAAGGTCGAACGTTTAAGGTCGAACGTTTAAGGTTTCACGTTTAAGGTTTCACGTTTAAGTTCGAACGTTTAAGTTCGAACGTTTAAGGTCGAACGTTTAAGGTCGAATGTTTAAGGTCGAACGTTTAAGGTCGAACGTTTAAGGTCGAACGTTTAAGGTCGAACGTTTAAGGTCGAATGTTTAAGGTCGAACGTTTAAGGTCGAACGTTTAAGGTCGAACGTTTAAGTTCGAACGTTTAAGGTCGAACGTTTAATGTCGAACGTTTAAGGTTTCACGTTTAAGGTTTCACGTTTAAGGTTTCACGTTTAAGGTTTCACGTTTAAGGTTTCACGTTTAAGGTTTCACGTTTAAGGTTTCACGTTTAAGGTTTCACGTTTAAGGTTTCACGTTTAAGGTTTCACGTTTAAGGTTTCACGTTTAAGGTTTCACGTTTAAGGTTTCACGTTTAAGGTTTCACGTTTAAGGTTTCACGTTTAAGGTTTCACGTTTAAGGTTTCACGTTTAAGGTTTCACGTTTAAGGTTTCACGTTTAAGGTTGAACGTTTAAGGTTTCACATTTAAGTTTGAACGTTTAAGGTTGAACGTTTAAGGTTGAACGTTCAAGGTTGAACGTTTAAAGTTTCACATTTAAGGTTGAACGTTTAAGATTTCATATTTAAGGTTGAACATTGAAAGTTTCACATTTAAGGTTGAACGTTTAAGGTTGAACATTTAAGGTTAAATGTTTAAGGTTGAACGTTTAAGGTTGAACATTTAAGGTTGAACGTTTAAGGTTTAACTTTTAACGTTTCATGTTAAAGGTTGAACGTTTAAGGTTTAACATTTAAGGTTGAACGTTTAAGGTTGATTGTTTAAGGTTGAACGTTTAAGGTTGAACGTTTAAGGTTGAACATTTAAGGTTAAACGTTTAAGGTTTCACGTTTAAGGTTTCACGTTTAAGGTTTCACTTTTAAGGTTTCACGTTTAAGGTTGAACGTTTAAGGTTTAATGTTTAAGGTTTCACGTTTAAGGTTTCATGTTTAAGGTTGAACGTTTAAGGTTTCACGTTTAAGGTTGAACGTTTAAGGTTGAATGTTTAAGGTTGAACGTTTAAGGTCGAACGTTTAAGGTCGAACGTTTAAGGTCAAACGTTTAAGGTCGAACGTTTAAGTTCGAACGTTTAAGGTCGAACGTTTAATGTCGAACGTTTAAGGTTTCACGTTTAAGGTTTCACGTTTAACGTTGAACGTTTAAGGTCGAACGTTTAAGGTCGAACGTTTAAGGTCGAACGTTTAAGGTCGAACGTTTAAGGTCGAACGTTTAAGGTCGAACGTTTAAGGTCGAACGTTTAAGTTCGAACGTTTAAGGTCGAACGTTTAATGTCGAACGTTTAAGGTTTCACGTTTAAGGTTTCACGTTTAAGGTTTCACGTTTAAGGTTTCACGTTTAAGGTTTCACGTTTAAGGTTTCACGTTTAAGGTTTCACGTTTAAGGTTTCACGTTTAAGGTTTCACGTTTAAGGTTTCACGTTTAAGGTTTCACGTTTAAGGTTTCACGTTTAAGGTTTCACGTTTAAGGTTTCACGTTTAAGGTTTCACGTTTAAGGCTTCACGTTTAAGGTTGAACGTTTAAGGTTTCACGTTTAAGGTTGAACTTTTAAGGTTGAACGTTTAAGGTTTCACGTTTAAGGTTGAACGTTTAAGGTTTCACGTTTAAGGTTGAACGTTTAAGGTTGAATGTTTAAGGTTGAAAGTTTAAGGTTGAACGTTTAAGGTTTCACAATTAAGGTTTCACGTTTAAGGTTGAACGTTTAAGGTTTCACAATTAAGGCTTCACGTTTAAGGTTGAACGTTTAAGGCTTCACGTTTAAGGTTGAACGTTTAAGGTTTCACGTTTAAGGTTGAACTTTTAAGGTTGAACGTTTAAGGTTTCACGTTTAAGGTTGAACGTTTAAGGTTTCACGTTTAAGGTTGAACGTTTAAGGTTGAACGTTTAAGGTTAAACGTTTAAGGTTGAACATTTAAGGTTTCACATTTAAGTTTGAACGTTTAAGGTTGAACGTTTAAGGTAAAAGGTTTAAGGTTGAACGTTTAAAGTTTCACATTTAAGGTTGAACGTTTAAGATTTCACGTTTAAGGTTGAACGTTTAAAGTTTCACATTTTAAGGTTGAACGTTTAAGGTTGAACGTTTAAGGTTGAACGTTTAAGGTTGAACGTTTAAGGTAGAACGTTTAAGGTAGAACGTTTAAGGTTGAATGTTTAAGGTTGAACGTTTAAGGTTGAACGTTTAAGGATGAACGTTTAAGGTTGAACGTTTAAGGTTGAACGTTTAAGGTTGAACGTTTAATTTTTCAATTTTAAGGATGAACGTTTAAGGTTGAACATTTAAGGTTTCACGTTTAAGGTTGAACGTTTAAGGTTGAACGTTCAAGGTTGAACGTTTAAAGTTTCACATTTAAGGTTGAACGTTTAAGATTTCATATTTAAGGTTGAACATTGAAAGTTTCACATTTAAGGTTGAACGTTTAAGGTTGAACATTTAAGGTTAAATGTTTAAGGTTGAACGTTTAAGGTTGAACATTTAAGGTTGAACGTTTAAGGTTTAACTTTTAACGTTTCATGTTAAAGGTTGAACGTTTAAGGTTTAACATTTAAGGTTGAACGTTTAAGGTTGATTGTTTAAGGTTGAACGTTTAAGGTTGAACGTTTAAGGTTGAACATTTAAGGTTAAACGTTTAAGGTTTCACGTTTAAGGTTTCACGTTTAAGGTTTCACTTTTAAGGTTTCACGTTTAAGGTTGAACGTTTAAGGTTTAATGTTTAAGGTTTCACGTTTAAGGTTTCATGTTTAAGGTTGAACGTTTAAGGTTTCACGTTTAAGGTTGAACGTTTAAGGTTGAATGTTTAAGGTTGAACGTTTAAGGTCGAACGTTTAAGGTCGAACGTTTAAGGTCAAACGTTTAAGGTCGAACGTTTAAGTTCGAACGTTTAAGGTCGAACGTTTAATGTCGAACGTTTAAGGTTTCACGTTTAAGGTTTCACGTTTAACGTTGAACGTTTAAGGTCGAACGTTTAAGGTCGAACGTTTAAGGTCGAACGTTTAAGGTCGAACGTTTAAGGTCGAACGTTTAAGGTCGAACGTTTAAGGTCGAACGTTTAAGTTCGAACGTTTAAGGTCGAACGTTTAATGTCGAACGTTTAAGGTTTCACGTTTAAGGTTTCACGTTTAAGGTTTCACGTTTAAGGTTTCACGTTTAAGGTTTCACGTTTAAGGTTTCACGTTTAAGGTTTCACGTTTAAGGTTTCACGTTTAAGGTTTCACGTTTAAGGTTTCACGTTTAAGGTTTCACGTTTAAGGTTTCACGTTTAAGGTTTCACGTTTAAGGTTTCACGTTTAAGGTTTCACGTTTAAGGCTTCACGTTTAAGGTTGAACGTTTAAGGTTTCACGTTTAAGGTTGAACTTTTAAGGTTGAACGTTTAAGGTTTCACGTTTAAGGTTGAACGTTTAAGGTTTCACGTTTAAGGTTGAACGTTTAAGGTTGAATGTTTAAGGTTGAAAGTTTAAGGTTGAACGTTTAAGGTTTCACAATTAAGGTTTCACGTTTAAGGTTGAACGTTTAAGGTTTCACAATTAAGGCTTCACGTTTAAGGTTGAACGTTTAAGGCTTCACGTTTAAGGTTGAACGTTTAAGGTTTCACGTTTAAGGTTGAACTTTTAAGGTTGAACGTTTAAGGTTTCACGTTTAAGGTTGAACGTTTAAGGTTTCACGTTTAAGGTTGAACGTTTAAGGTTGAACGTTTAAGGTTAAACGTTTAAGGTTGAACATTTAAGGTTTCACATTTAAGTTTGAACGTTTAAGGTTGAACGTTTAAGGTAAAAGGTTTAAGGTTGAACGTTTAAAGTTTCACATTTAAGGTTGAACGTTTAAGATTTCACGTTTAAGGTTGAACGTTTAAAGTTTCACATTTTAAGGTTGAACGTTTAAGGTTGAACGTTTAAGGTTGAACGTTTAAGGTTGAACGTTTAAGGTAGAACGTTTAAGGTAGAACGTTTAAGGTTGAATGTTTAAGGTTGAACGTTTAAGGTTGAACGTTTAAGGATGAACGTTTAAGGTTGAACGTTTAAGGTTGAACGTTTAAGGTTGAACGTTTAATTTTTCAATTTTAAGGATGAACGTTTAAGGTTGAACATTTAAGGTTTCACGTTTAAGGTTTTACGTTTAACGTTGAACGTTTAAGGTCGAATGTTTAAGGTTGAACGTTTAAGGTCGAACGTTTAAGGTCGAATGTTTAAGTTCGAATGTTTAAGGTCGAACGTTTAATGTCAAACGTTTAAGGTTTCACGTTTAAGGTTTCACGTTTAACGTTGAACGTTTAAGGTCGAACGTTTAAGGTCGAACGTTTAAGGTCGAACGTTTAATGTCGAACGTTTAAGGTTTCACGTTTAAGGTTTCACGTTTAAGGTTTCACGTTTAAGGTTTCACGTTTAAGGTTTCACGTTTAAGGTTTCACGTTTAAGGTTTCACGTTTAAGGTTTCACGTTTAAGGTTTCACGTTTAAGGTTTCACGTTTAAGGTTTCACGTTTAAGGTTTCACGTTTAAGGTTTCACGTTTAAGGTTTCACGTTTAAGGTTTCACGTTTAAGGTTTCACGTTTAAGGTTTCACGTTTAATGTTTCACGTTTAAGGTTGAACGTTCAAGGTTGAATGTTTAAAGTTTCACATTTAAGGTTGAACGTTTAAGATTTCATATTTAAGGTTGAACATTTAAAGTTTCACATTTAAGGTTGAACGTTTAAGGTTGAACGTTTAAGGTTGAACATTTAAGGTTAAACGTTTAAGGTTTCACGTTTAAGGTTTCATGTTTAAGGTTGAACGTTTAAGGTTTCACGTTTAAGGTTGAACGTTTAAGGTTGAACGTTTAAGGTTGAACGTTTAAGGTTGAACGTTTAAGGTTGAACATTTAAGGTTAAACGTTTAAGGTTTCACGTTTAAGGTTTCATGTTTAAGGTTTCACGTTTAAGGTTGAACGTTTAAGGTTGAACGTTTAAGGTTGAACGTTTAAGGTTGAACGTTTAAGGTTGAAGGTTTAAGGTTGAACGTTTAAAGTTTTACATTTAAGGTTGAACGTTTAAGGTTGAACGTTTAAGGATGAACGTTTAAGGTTGAACGTTTAAGGTTGAACGTTTAATTTTGAACGTTTAAGGTTGAACGTTTAAGGTTGAACATTTAAGGTTTCAAGTTTAAGGATGAACGTTTAAGGTTGAGCATTTAAGGTTTCACGTTTAAGGTTTCACGTTTAACGTTGAACGTTTAAAGTCGAACGTTTAAGGTCGAACATTTAAGGTCGAACGTTTAAGGTCGAACGTTTAAGTTCGAACGTTTAAGATCGAACGTTTAAGTTCGAACGTTTAAGATCGAACGTTTAATGTCGAACGTTTAAGGTTTCACGTTTAAGGTTTCACGTTTAAGGTTTCACGTTTAAGGTTTCACGTTTAACGTTTCACGTTTAAGGTTGAACGTTTAAGGTTGAACGTTTAAGGTTGAACATTTAAGGTTAAACGTTTAAGGTTTCACGTTTAAGGTTTCATGTTTAAGGTTGAACGTTTAAGGTTTCACGTTTAAGGTTGAACGTTTAAGGTTGAACGTTTAAGGTTGAACGTTTAAGGTTGAACGTTTAAGGTTGAACGTTTAAGGTTTCACAATTAAGGTTTCACGTTTAAGGTTGAACGTTTAAGGTTTCACAATTAAGGCTTCACGTTTAAGGTTGAACGTTTAAGGTTTCACGTTTAAGGTTGAACTTTTAAGGTTGAACGTTTAAGGTTGAACGTTTAAGGTTGAACGTTTAAGGTTGAACGTTTAAGGTTTCACGTTTAAGGTTGAACGTTTAAGGTTGATCGTTTAAGGTTGAACATTTAAGGTTGAACGTTTAAGGTTGAACATTTAAGGTTAAACGTTTAAGGTTGAACATTTAAGGTTTCACATTTAAGTTTGAACGTTTAAGGTTGAACGTTTAAGGTTGAAGGTTTAAGGTTGAACGTTTAAAGTTTCACATTTAAGATTGAACGTTTAAGATTTCACGTTTAAGGTTGAATGTTTAAAGTTTA
This sequence comes from Brachycybe producta, assembly GCA_036925085.1. Taxonomy (NCBI): domain Eukaryota; kingdom Metazoa; phylum Arthropoda; class Diplopoda; order Playtdesmida; family Andrognathidae; genus Brachycybe; species Brachycybe producta. The sequence goes on along the minus strand of JAUPFP010000119.1, from coordinate 242,513 downwards.
ATGTTTAAGGTTTCACGTTTAAGGTTTCATGTTTAAGGTTGAACGTTTAAGGTTTCACGTTTAAGGTTGAACGTTTAAGGTTGAATGTTTAAGGTTGAACGTTTAAGGTCGAACGTTTAAGGTCGAACGTTTAAGGTCAAACGTTTAAGGTCGAACGTTTAAGTTCGAACGTTTAAGGTCGAACGTTTAATGTCGAACGTTTAAGGTTTCACGTTTAAGGTTTCACGTTTAACGTTGAACGTTTAAGGTCGAACGTTTAAGGTCGAATGTTTAAGGTCGAACGTTTAAGGTCGAACGTTTAAGGTCGAACGTTTAAGGTCGAACGTTTAAGTTCGAACGTTTAAGGTCGAACGTTTAATGTCGAACGTTTAAGGTTTCACGTTTAAGGTTTCACGTTTAAGGTTTCACGTTTAAGGTTTCACGTTTAAGGTTTCACGTTTAAGGTTTCACGTTTAAGGTTTCACTTTTAAGGTTTCACGTTTAAGGTTTCACGTTTAAGGTTTCACGTTTAAGGTTTCACGTTTAAGGTTTCACGTTTAAGGTTTCACGTTTAAGGTTTCACGTTTAAGGTTTCACGTTTAAGGTTTCACGTTTAAGGTTTCACGTTTAAGGTTTCACGTTTAAGGTTTCACGTTTAAGGTTTCACGTTTAAGGTTTCACGTTTAAGGTTTCACGTTTAAGGTTTCACGTTTAAGGTTTCATGTTTAAGGTTGAACGTTTAAGGTTTCACATTTAAGTTTGAACGTTTAAGGTTGAACGTTTAAGGTTGAACGTTCAAGGTTGAACGTTTAAAGTTTCACATTTAAGGTTGAACGTTTAAGATTTCACATTTAAGGTTGAACATTTAAAGTTTCACATTTAAGGTTGAACGTTTAAGGTTGAACATTTAAGGTTAAACGTTTAAGGTTGAACGTTTAAGGTTGAACGTTTAAGGTTGAACATTTAAGGTTGAACGTTTAAGGTTGAACGTTTAAGGTTTATCTTTTAAGGTTTCATGTTAAAGGTTGAACGTTTAAGGTTTAACATTTAAGGTTGAACGTTTAAGGTTGAACGTTTAAGGTTGAATGTTTAAGGTTGAACGTTTAAGGTTGAACGTTTAAGGTTGAACATTTAAGGTTAAACGTTTAAGGTTGCACGTTTAAGGTTTCATGTTTAAGGTTGAACGTTTAAGATTTCACGTTTAAGGTTGAACGTTTAAGGTTGAATGTTTAAGGTTGAACGTTTAAGGTTGAACGTTTAAGGTTTCACAATTAAGGTTTCACGTTTAAGGTTGAACGTTTAAGGTTTCACAATTAAGGCTTCACGTTTAAGGTTGAACGTTTAAGGCTTCACGTTTAAGGTTGAACGTTTAAGGTTTCACGTTTAAGGTTGAACTTTTAAGGTTGAACGTTTAAGGTTTCACGTTTAAGGTTGAACGTTTAAGGTTTCACGTTTAAGGTTGAACGTTTAAGGTTGAACGTTTAAGGTTAAACGTTTAAGGTTTCACATTTAAGTTTGAACGTTTAAGGTTGAACGTTTAAGGTAAAAGGTTTAAGGTTGAACGTTTAAGGTTGAACGTTTAAGGTTGAACGTTTAAGGTAGAACGTTTAAGGTTGAATGTTTAAGGTTGAACGTTTAAGGTTGAACGTTTAAGGATGAACGTTTAAGGTTGAACGTTTAAGGTTGAACGTTTAAGGTTGAACGTTTAATTTTTCAATTTTAAGGATGAACGTTTAAGGTTGAACATTTAAGGTTTCACGTTTAAGGTTTTACGTTTAACGTTGAACGTTTAAGGTCGAATGTTTAAGGTTGAACGTTTAAGGTCGAACGTTTAAGGTCGAATGTTTAAGTTCGAATGTTTAAGGTCGAACGTTTAATGTCGAACGTTTAAGGTTTCACGTTTAAGGTTTCACGTTTAACGTTGAACGTTTAAGGTCGAACGTTTAAGGTCGAACGTTTAAGGTCGAACGTTTAATGTCGAACGTTTAAGGTTTCACGTTTAAGGTTTCACGTTTAAGGTTTCACGTTTAAGGTTTCACGTTTAAGGTTTCACGTTTAAGGTTTCACGTTTAAGGTTTCACGTTTAAGGTTTCACGTTTAAGGTTTCACGTTTAAGGTTTCACGTTTAAGGTTTCACGTTTAAGGTTTCACGTTTAAGGTTTCACGTTTAAGGTTTCACGTTTAAGGTTTCACGTTTAATGTTTCACGTTTAAGGTTGAACGTTCAAGGTTGAATGTTTAAAGTTTCACATTTAAGGTTGAACGTTTAAGATTTCATATTTAAGGTTGAACATTTAAAGTTTCACATTTAACGTTGAACGTTTAAGGTTGAACGTTTAAGGTTGAACATTTAAGGTTAAACGTTTAAGGTTTCACGTTTAAGGTTTCATGTTTAAGGTTGAACGTTTAAGGTTTCACGTTTAAGGTTGAACGTTTAAGGTTGAACGTTTAAGGTTGAACGTTTAAGGTTGAACGTTTAAGGTTGAACGTTTAAGGTTGAACATTTAAGGTTAAACGTTTAAGGTTTCACGTTTAAGGTTTCATGTTTAAGGTTTCACGTTTAAGGTTGAACGTTTAAGGTTGAACGTTTAAGGTTGAACGTTTAAGGTTGAAGGTTTAAGGTTGAACGTTTAAAGTTTCACATTTAAGGTTGAACATTTAAGGTTGAACGTTTAAGGATGAACGTTTAAGGTTGAACATTTTAGGTTGAACGTTTAAGGTTGAACGTTTAAGGTTGAACATTTAAGGTTTCAAGTTTAAGGATGAACGTTTAAGGTTGAGCATTTAAGGTTTCACGTTTAAGGTTTCACGTTTAACGTTGAACGTTTAAAGTCGAACGTTTAAGGTCGAACGTTTAAGGTCGAACGTTTAAGGTCGAACGTTTAAGTTCGAACGTTTAAGATCGAACGTTTAATGTCGAACGTTTAAGGTTTCACGTTTAAGGTTTCACGTTTAACGTTTCACGTTTAAGGTTGAACGTTTAAGGTTGAACGTTTAAGGTTGAACATTTAAGGTTAAACGTTTAAGGTTTCACGTTTAAGGTTTCATGTTTAAGGTTGAACGTTTAAGGTTTCACGTTTAAGGTTGAACGTTTAAGGTTGAATGTTTAAGGTTGAACGTTTAAGGTTGAACGTTTAAGGTTTCACAATTAAGGTTTCACGTTTAAGGTTGAACGTTTAAGGTTTCACAATTAAGGCTTCACGTTTAAGGTTGAACGTTTAAGGTTTCACGTTTAAGGTTGAACTTTTAAGGTTGAACGTTTAAGGTTGAACGTTTAAGGTTGAACGTTTAAGGTTTCACGTTTAAGGTTGAACGTTTAAGGTTGATCGTTTAAGGTTGATCGTTTAAGGTTGAACATTTAAGGTTGAACGTTTAAGGTTGAACATTTAAGGTTAAACGTTTAAGGTTGAACATTTAAGGTTTCACATTTAAGTTTGAACGTTTAAGGTTGAACGTTTAAGGTTGAAGGTTTAAGGTTGAACGTTTAAAGTTTCACATTTAAGATTGAACGTTTAAGATTTCACGTTTAAGGTTGAATGTTTAAAGTTTCACATTTTAAGGTTGAACGTTTAAGGTTGAACGTTTAAAGTTGAACGTTTAAGGTTGAATGTTTAAGGTTGAACGTTTAAGGTTGAACATTTAAGGTTGAATGTTTAAGGTTGAACGTTTAAGGTTGAACGTTTAAGGATGAACGTTTAAGGTTGAACGTTTAAGGTTGAACGTTTAAGGTTGAACGTTTAAGGTCGAACGTTTAAGGTCGAACGTTTAAGGTCGAACGTTTATTTCGAACGTTTAAGGTCGAATGTTTAAGTTCGAGCATTTAAGGTCGAACGTTTAATGTCGAACGTTTAAGGTTTTACGTTTAAGGTTTCACGTTTAAGGTTTCACGTTTAAGGTTTCACGTTTAAGGTTTCACGTTTAAGGTTTCACGTTTAAGGTTTCACGTTTAAGGTTGAACGTTCAAGGTTGAATGTTTAAAGTTTCACATTTAAGGTTGAACGTTTAAGATTTCACATTTAAGGTTGAACATTTAAAGTTTCACATTTAAGGTTGAACGTTTAATGTTGAACATTTAAGGTTAAACGTTTAAGGTTGAACGTTTAAGGTTGAACATTTAAGGTTGAACGTTTAAGGTTTAACTTTTAAGGTTTCACGTTAAAGGTTGAACGTTTAAGGTTGAATATTTAAGGTCGAACGTTTAAGGTCTAACGTTTAATGTCGAACGTTTAAGGTTTCACGTTTAAGGTTTCACGTTTAAGGTTTCACGTTTAAGGTTTCACGTTTAAGGTTTCACATTTAAGGTTTCACGTTTAAGGTTTCACGTTTAAGGTTAAACGTTTAAGGTTGAACGTTTTAGGTTGAACGTTTAAGGTTGAACGTTTAAGGTTGAACATTTAATGTTGAACGTTTAAGGTTTCACGTTTAAGGTTTCACGTTTAAGGTTTCACGTTAAGGTTGAACATTTAATGTTTCATGTTTAAGGTTGAACGTTTAAGGTTGAACGTTTAAGGTTTCACAATTAAGGTTTCACGTTTAAGGTTGAACGTTTAAGGTTGAACGTTTAAGGTTGAACGTTTAAGGTTTCACAATTAAGGTTGAACGTTTAAGGTTGAACGTTTAAGGTTTCACAATTAAGGTTTCACGTTTAAGGTTGAACGTTTAAGGTTGAACGTTTAAGGTTTCACGTTTAAGGTTGAACTTTTAAGGTTGAACGTTTAAGGTTGAACAATTAAGGTTTCACATTTAAGGTTGAACGTTTAAGGTTGAATGTTTAAGGTTGAACGTTTAAGGTTAAACGTTTAAGGTTGAACGTTTAAGGTTTCACATTTCAGTTTGAACGTTTAAGGTTTCACGTTTAAGGTTGAACGTTTAAGGTTTCACGTTTAAGGTTGAACTTTTAAGGTTGAACGTTTAAGGTTGAACGTTTAAGGTTTCACATTTAAGGTTGAACGTTCAAGGTTGAATGTTTAAAGTTTCACATTTAAGGTTGAACGTTTAAGATTTCACATTTAAGGTTGAACATTTAAAGTTTCACATTTAAGGTTGAACGTTTAAGGTTGAACGTTTAAGGTTGAACATTTAAGGTTAAACGTTTAAGGTTTCACGTTTAAGGTTTCATGTTTAAGGTTGAACGTTTAAGGTTTCACGTTTAAGGTTGAACGTTTAAGGTTGAATGTTTAAGGTTGAACGTTTAAGGTTGAACGTTTAAGGTTTCACAAATAAGGTTTCACGTTTAAGGTTGAACGTTTAAGGTTTCACAATTAAGGCTTCACGTTTAAGGTTAAATGTTTAAGGTTTCACGTTTAAGGTTGAACTTTTAAGGTTGAACGTTTAAGGTTGAACGTTTAAGGTTGAACATTTAAGGTTTCACGTTTAAGGTTGAACGTTTAAGGTTGAACGTTTAAGGTTGAACGTTTAAGGTTGAACGTTTAAGGTTGAACGTTTAATTTTGAACGTTTAAGGTTAAACGTTTAAGGTTTCACATTTAAGGTTTCATGTTTAAGGTTTCACATTTAAGATTTCACGTTTAAGGTTGAACGTTTAAGGTTGAACGTTTAAGGTTGAAGGTTTAAGGTTGAACGTTTAAAGTTTCACATTTAAGGTTGAACGTTTAAGGTTGAATGTTTAAGGTTGAACGTTTAAGGTTGAACGTTTAAAGATGAACGTTTAAGGTTGAACGTTTAAGGTTGAACGTTTAAGGTTGAACGTTTAAGGTTGAACACTTAAGGTTGAACGTTTAAGGTTTCAAGTTTAAGGATGAACGTTTAAGGTTGAGCATTTAAGGTTTCACGTTTAAGGTTTCACGTTTAACGTTGAACGTTTAAGGTCGAACGTTTAAGGTCGAACGTTTAAGGTCGAACGTTTAATTTCGAACGTTTAAGTTTGAACGTTTAAGATCGAACGTTTAATGTCGAACGTTTAAGGTTTCACGTTTAAGGTTTCACGTTTAACGTTGAACGTTTAAGGTCGAACGTTTAAGGTCGAAAGTTTAAGGTCGAACGTTTAATGTCGAACGTTTAAGGTTTCACGTTTAAGGTTTCACGTTTAAGGTTGAACGTTTAAGGTTGAACGTTTAAGGTTGAACATTTAAGGTTAAACGTTTAAGGTTTCACGTTTAAGGTTTCATGTTTAAGGTTGAACGTTTAAGGTTTCACGTTTAAGGTTGAACGTTTAAGGTTGAATGTTTAAGGTTGAACGTTTAAGGTTGAACGTTTAAGGTTTCACAATTAAGGTTTCACGTTTTAGGTTGAACGTTTAAGGTTTCACAATTAAGGCTTCACGTTTAAGGTTGAACGTTTAAGGTTTCACGTTTAAGGTTGAACTTTTAAGGTTGAACGTTTAAGGTTGAACGTTTAAGGTTGAACGTTTAAGGTTTCACGTTTAAGGTTGAACGTTTAAGGTTGAACGTTTAAGGTTGAACGTTTAAGGTTGAACGTTTAAGGTTAAACGTTTAAGTTTGAACATTTAAGGTTTCACATTTAAGTTTGAACGTTTAAGGTTGAACGTTTAAGGTTGAAGGTTTAAGGTTGAACGTTTAAAGTTTCACATTTAAGGTTGAACGTTTAAGATTTCACGTTTAAGGTTGAATGTTTAAAGTTTCACATTTTAAGGTTGAACGTTTAAGGTTGAACGTTTAAAGTTGAACGTTTAAGGCTGAACGTTTAAGGTTGAACATTTAAGGTTGAATGTTTAAGGTTGAACGTTTAAGGTTGAATGTTTAAGGATGAACGTTTAAGGTTGAACGTTTAAGGTTGAACGTTTAAGGTTGAACGTTTAAGGTTGAACGTTTAAGGTTTCAAGTTTAAGGATGAACGTTTAAGGTTGAGCATTTAAGGTTTCACGTTCAAGGTTTCACGTTTAACGTTGAACGTTTAAGGTCGAACGTTTAAGGTCGAACGTTTAAGGTCGAACGTTTAAGGTCGAACGTTTAAGGTCGAACATTTAAGGTCGAACGTTTAAGGTCGAACGTTTAAGTTCGAGCGTATTAGGTCGATCGTTTAATGTCGAACGTTTAAGGTTTTACGTTTAAGGTTTCACGTTTAACGTCGAACGTTTAAGGTCGAACGTTTAAGGTCGAACGTTTAATGTCGAACGTTTAATATCGAACGTTTAAGGTTTCACGTTTAAGGTTTCACGTTTAAGGTTTCACGTTTAAGGTTTCACGTTTAAGGTTTCACGTTTAAGGTTGAACGTTCAAGGTTGAATGTTTTAAGTTTCACATTTAAGGTTGAACGTTTAAGATTTCACATTTAAGGTTGAACATTTAAAGTTTCACATTTAAGGTTGAACGTTTAAGGTTGAACATTTAAGGTTAAACGTTTAAGGTTGAACGTTTAAGGTTGAACATTAAAGGTTGAACGTTTAAGGTTGAACGTTTAAGGTTTAACTTTTAAGGTTTCACGTTGAAGGTTGAACGTTTAAGGTTGAATATTTAAGGTCGAACGTTTAAGGTCTAACGTTTAATGTCGAACGTTTAAGGTTTCACGTTTAAGGTTTCACGTTTAAGGTTGAACGTTTAAGGTTGAACGTTTAATTTTGAACGTTTAAGGTTAAACATTTAAGGTTTCACGTTTAAGGTTTCATGTTTAAGGTTTCACATTTAAGATTTCACGTTTAAGGTTGAACGTTTAAGGTTGAACGTTTAAGGTTGAAGGTTGAAGGTTGAACGTTTAAAGTTTCACATTTAAGGTTGAACGTTTAAGGTTGAATGTTTAAGGTTGAACGTTTAAGGTTGAACGTTTAAGGATGAACGTTTAAGGTTGAACGTTTAAGGTTGAACGTTTAAGGTTTAACTTTTAAGGTTTCACGTTGAAGGTTGAACGTTTAAGGTTGAATATTTAAGGTCGAACGTTTAAGGTCTAACGTTTAATGTCGAACGTTTAAGGTTTCACGTTTAAGGTTGAACGTTTAAGGTTGAACGTTTAATTTTGAACGTTTAATTTTAAACGTTTAAGGTTTCACGTTTAAGGTTTCATGTTTAAGGTTTCACATTTAAGATTTCACGTTTAAGGTTGAACGTTTAAGGTTGAACGTTTAAGGTTGAAGGTTTAAGGTTGAACGTTTAAAGTTTCACATTTAAGGTTGAACGTTTAAGGTTGAATGTTTAAGGTTGAACGTTTAAGGTTGAACGTTTAACGTCGAACGTTTAAGGTCGAACGTTTAAGGTCGAACGTTTAAGGTCGAACGTTTAAGGTCGAACGTTTAAGTTCGAACGTTTAAGATCGAACGTTTAATGTCGAACGTTTAAGGTTTCACGTTTAAGGTTTCACGTTTAACGTTGAACGTTTAAGGTCGAACGTTTAAGGTCGAAAGTTTAAGGTCGAACGTTTAATGTCGAACGTTTAAGGTTTCACGTTTAAGGTTTCACGTTTAAGGTTGAACGTTTAAGGTTGAACGTTTAAGGTTGAACGTTTAAGGTTGAACATTTAAGGTTAAACGTTTAAGGTTTCACGTTTAAGGTTTCATGTTTAAGGTTGAACGTTTAAGGTTTCACGTTTAAGGTTGAACGTTTAAGGTTGAATGTTTAAGGTTGAACGTTTAAGGTTGAACGTTTAAGGTTTCACAATTAAGGTTTCATGTTTAAGGTTGAACGTTTAAGGTTTCACAATTAAGGCTTCACGTTTAAGGTTGAACGTTTAAGGTTTCACGTTTAAGGTTGAACTTTTAAGGTTGAACGTTTAAGGTTGAACGTTTAAGGTTGAACGTTTAAGGTTGAACGTTTAAGGTTGAACGTTTAAGGTTTCACGTTTAAGGCTGAACGTTTAAGGTTGAACGTTTAAGGTTGAACGTTTAAGGTTGAACGTTTAAGGTTGAACGTTTAAGGTTGAACATTTAAGGTTTCACATTTAAGTTTGAACGTTTAAGGTTGAACGTTTAAGGTTGAAGGTTTAAGGTTGAACGTTTAAAGTTTCACATTTAAGGTTGAACGTTTAAGATTTCACGTTTAAGGTTGAATGTTTAAAGTTTCACATTTTAAGGTTGAACGTTTAAGGTTGAACGTTTAAAGTTGAACGTTTAAGGTTGAACGTTTAAGGTTGAACATTTAAGGTTGAATGTTTAAGGTTGAACGTTTAAGGTTGAATGTTTAAGGATGAACGTTTAAGGTTGAACGTTTAAGGTTGAACGTTTAAGGTTGAACGTTTAAGGTTGAACGTTTAAGGTTTCAAGTTTAAGGATGAACGTTTAAGGTTGAGCATTTAAGGTTTCACGTTTAAGGTTGAACGTTTAAGGTTGAACATTTAAGGTTAAACGTTTAAGGTTTCACGTTTAAGGTTTCATGTTTAAGGTTGAACGTTTAAGGTTTCACGTTTAAGGTTGAACATTTAAGGTTGAATGTTTAAGATTGAACGTTTAAGGTTGAACGTTTAAGGTTTCACAATTAAGGTTTCACGTTTAAGGTTGAACGTTTAAGGTTTCACAATTAAGGCTTCACGTTTAAGGTTGAACGTTTAAGGTTTCACGTTTAAGGTTGAACTTTTAAGGTTGAACATTTAAGGTTGAACGTTTAAGGTTGAACGTTTAAGGTTTCACGTTTAAGGTTGAACGTTTAAGGTTGAACGTTTAAGGTTAAACGTTTAAGTTTGAACATTTAAGGTTTCACATTTAAGTTTGAACGTTTAAGGTTGAATATTTAAGGTCGAACGTTTAAGGTCTAACGTTTAATGTCGAACGTTAAAGGTTTCACGTTTAAGGTTTCACGTTTAAGGTTGAACTTTTAAGGTTGAACGTTTAAGGTTGAACGTTTAAGGTTGAACGTTTAAGGTTTCACGTTTAAGGTTGAACGTTTAAGGTTGAACGTTTAAGGTGGAACGTTTAAGGTTGAACGTTTAAGGTTGAACGTTTAAGGTTAAACGTTTAAGTTTGAACATTTAAGGTTTCACATTTAAGTTTGAACGTTTAAGGTTGAACGTTTAAGGTTGAAGGTTTAAGGTTGAACGTTTAAAGTTTCACATTTAAGGTTGAACGTTTAAGATTTCACGTTTAAGGTTGAATGTTTAAAGTTTCACATTTTAAGGTTGAACGTTTAAGGTTGAACGTTTAAAGTTGAACGTTTAAGGTTGAACGTTTAAGGTTGAACATTTAAGGTTGAATGTTTAAGGTTGAACGTTTAAGGTTGAATGTTTAAGGATGAACGTTTAAGGTTGAACATTTAAGGTTGAACGTTTAAGGTTGAACGTTTAAGGTTGAACGTTTAAGGTTGAACGTTTAAGGTTTCAAGTTTAAGGATGAACGTTTACGGTTGAGCATTTAAGGTTTCACGTTTAAGGTTGAACGTTTAAGGTTGAACGTTTAAGGTTGAACGTTTAAGGTTGAACATTTAAGGTTAAATGTTTAAGGTTGAACGTTTAAGGTCGAACGTTTAAGGTCGAACGTTTAATGTCGAACGTTTAAGGTCGAACGTTTAAGGTCGAACGTTTAAGGTCGAACGTTTAAGGTCGAACGTTTAAGTTCGAGCGTTTAAGGTCGAACGTTTAATGTCGAACGTTTAAGGTTTCACGTTTAAGGTTTCACGTTTAAGGTTTCACGTTTAATGTTTTACGTTTAAGGTTTCACATTTAAGGTTGAACGTTCAAGGTTGAATGTTTAAAGTTTCACATTTAAGGTTGAACGTTTAAGATTTCACATTTAAGGTTGAACATTTAAAGTTTCATATTTAAGGTTGAACGTTTAAGGTTGAACATTTAAGGTTAAACGTTTAAGGTTGAACGTTTAAGGTTGAACATTTAAGGTTGAACGTTTAAGGTTGAACGTTTAAGGTTTAACTTTTAAGGTTTCACATTGAAGGTTTCACGTTTAAGGTTGAACGTTTAAGGTTGAACGTTTAAGGTTGAACGTTTAAGGTTGAACATTTAAGGTTAAACGTTTAAGGTTTCACGTTTAAGGTTTCATGTTTAAGGTTGAACGTTTAAGGTTTCACGTTTAAGGTTGAACGTTTAAGGTTGAATGTTTAAGGTTGAACGTTTAAGGTTGAACGTTTAAGGTTTCACAATTAAGGTTTCATGTTTAAGGTTGAACGTTTAAGGTTTCACAATTAAGGCTTCACGTTTAAGGTTGAACGTTTAAGGTTTCACGTTTAAGGTTGAACTTTTAAGGTTGAACGTTTAAGGTTGAACGTTTAAGGTTGAACGTTTAAGGTTGAACGTTTAAGGTTGAACGTTTAAGGTTTCACGTTTAAGGCTGAACGTTTAAGGTTGAACGTTTAAGGTTGAACGTTTAAGGTTGAACGTTTAAGGTTGAACGTTTAAGGTTGAACATTTAAGGTTTCACATTTAAGTTTGAACGTTTAAGGTTGAACGTTTAAGGTTGAAGGTTTAAGGTTGAACGTTTAAAGTTTCACATTTAAGGTTGAACGTTTAAGATTTCACGTTTAAGGTTGAATGTTTAAAGTTTCACATTTTAAGGTTGAACGTTTAAGGTTGAACGTTTAAAGTTGAACGTTTAAGGTTGAACGTTTAAGGTTGAACATTTAAGGTTGAATGTTTAAGGTTGAACGTTTAAGGTTGAATGTTTAAGGATGAACGTTTAAGGTTGAACGTTTAAGGTTGAACGTTTAAGGTTGAACGTTTAAGGTTGAACGTTTAAGGTTTCAAGTTTAAGGATGAACGTTTAAGGTTGAGCATTTAAGGTTTCACGTTTAAGGTTGAACGTATAAGGTTGAACATTTAAGGTTAAACGTTTAAGGTTTCACGTTTAAGGTTTCATGTTTAAGGTTGAACGTTTAAGGTTTCACGTTTAAGGTTGAACATTTAAGGTTGAATGTTTAAGATTGAACGTTTAAGGTTGAACGTTTAAGGTTTCACAATTAAGGTTTCATGTTTAAGGTTGAACGTTTAAGGTTTCACAATTAAGGCTTCACGTTTAAGGTTGAACGTTTAAGGTTTCACGTTTAAGGTTGAACTTTTAAGGTTGAACATTTAAGGTTGAACGTTTAAGGTTGAACGTTTAAGGTTTCACGTTTAAGGTTGAACGTTTAAGGTTGAACGTTTAAGGTTAAACGTTTAAGTTTGAACATTTAAGGTTTCACATTTAAGTTTGAACGTTTAAGGTTGAATATTTAAGGTCGAACGTTTAAGGTCTAACGTTTAATGTCGAACGTTAAAGGTTTCACGTTTAAGGTTTCACGTTTAAGGTTGAACTTTTAAGGTTGAACGTTTAAGGTTGAACGTTTAAGGTTGAACGTTTAAGGTTGAACGTTTAAGGTTGAACGTTTAAGGTTGAACGTTTAAGGTGGAACGTTTAAGGTTGAACGTTTAAGGTTGAACGTTTAAGGTTAAACGTTTAAGTTTGAACATTTAAGGTTTCACATTTAAGTTTGAACGTTTAAGGTTGAACGTTTAAGGTTGAAGGTTTAAGGTTGAACGTTTAAAGTTTCACATTTAAGGTTGAACGTTTAAGATTTCACGTTTAAGGTTGAATGTTTAAAGTTTCACATTTTAAGGTTGAACGTTTAAGGTTGAACGTTTAAAGTTGAACGTTTAAGGTTGAACGTTTAAGGTTGAACATTTAAGGTTGAATGTTTAAGGTTGAACGTTTAAGGTTGAATGTTTAAGGATGAACGTTTAAGGTTGAACATTTAAGGTTGAACGTTTAAGGTTGAACGTTTAAGGTTGAACGTTTAAGGTTGAACGTTTAAGGTTTCAAGTTTAAGGATGAACGTTTACGGTTGAGCATTTAAGGTTTCACGTTTAAGGTTGAACGTTTAAGGTTGAACGTTTAAGGTTGAACATTTAAGGTTAAATGTTTAAGGTTGAACGTTTAAGGTCGAACGTTTAAGGTCGAACGTTTAATGTCGAACGTTTAAGGTCGAACGTTTAAGGTCGAACGTTTAAGGTCGAACGTTTAAGGTCGAACGTTTAAGTTCGAGCGTTTAAGGTCGAACGTTTAATGTCGAACGTTTAAGGTTTCACGTTTAAGGTTTCACGTTTAAGGTTTCACGTTTAATGTTTTACGTTTAAGGTTTCACATTTAAGGTTGAACGTTCAAGGTTGAATGTTTAAAGTTTCACATTTAAGGTTGAACGTTTAAGATTTCACATTTAAGGTTGAACATTTAAAGTTTCATATTTAAGGTTGAACGTTTAAGGTTGAACATTTAAGGTTAAACGTTTAAGGTTGAACGTTTAAGGTTGAACATTTAAGGTTGAACGTTTAAGGTTGAACGTTTAAGGTTTAACTTTTAAGGTTTCACATTGAAGGTTGAACGTTTAAGGTTGAATATTTAAGGTCGAACGTTTAAGGTCTAACGTTTAATGTCGAACGTTAAAGGTTTCACGTTTAAGGTTTCACGTTTAAGGTTTCATGTTTAAGGTTTCACGTTTAAGGTTTCACGTTTAAAGTTTCACGTTTAAGGTTTCACGTTTAACATTGACCATTTAAGGTTGAACGTTTAAGGTTGAACGTTTAAGGTTGAACATTTAAGGTTGAACATTTAAGGTTGAACGTTTAAGGTTTCACGTTTAAGGTTTCACGTTTAAGGTTTCACGTTTAAGGTTAAACGTTTAAGGTTGAACGTTTTAGGTTGAACGTTTAAGGTTTCACGTTTAAGGTTTCACGTTTAAGGTTTCACGTTTAAGGTTGAACGTTTAATGTTTCATGTTTAAGGTTGAACGTTTAAGGTTGAACGTTTAAGGTTTCACAATTAAGGTTTCACGTTTAAGGTTGAACGTTTAAGGTTTCACAATTAAGGTTTTACGTTTAAGGTTGAACGTTTAAGGTTGATCTTTTAAGGTTGAACGTTTAAGGTTGAACGTTTAAGGTTTAACATTTAAGGTTGAACGTTTAAGGTTGAATGTTTAAGGTTGAACGTTTAAGGTTAAACGTTTAAGGTTGAACGTTTAAGGTTTCACATTTCAGTTTGAACGTTTAAGTTTGATGGTTTAAGGTTGAATGTTTAAAGTTTCACATTTAAGGTTGAACGTTTAAGATTCACGTTTAAGGTTGAACGTTTAAAGTTTCACATTTAAGGTTGAACGTTTAAGGTTGAACGTTTAAGGTTGAACGTTTAAGGTTGAACGTTTAAGGTTGAACGTTTAAGGTTGAACGTTTAAGGTTTCATGTTTAAGGTTGAACGTTTAAGGTTTCACGTTTAAGGTTGAACATTTAAGGTTGAATGTTTAAGATTGAACGTTTAAGGTTGAACGTTTAAGGTTTCACAATTAAGGTTTCACGTTTAAGGTTGAACGTTTAAGGTTTCACAATTAAGGCTTCACGTTTAAGGTTGAACGTTTAAGGTTTCACGTTTAAGGTTGAACTTTTAAGGTTGAACGTTTAAGGTTGAACGTTTAAGGTTGAACGTTTAAGGTTTCACGTTTAAGGTTGAACGTTTAAGGTTGAACGTTTAAGGTTGAATGTTTAAGGATGAACGTTTAAGGTTGAACGTTTAAGGTTGAACGTTTAAGGTTGAACGTTTAAGGTTGAACGTTTAAGGTTGAACGTTTAAGGTTTCAAGTTTAAGGATGAACGTTTAAGGTTGAGCATTTAAGGTTTCACGTTTAAGGTTGAACGTTTAAGGTTGAACGTTTAAGGTTGAACATTTAAGGTTAAACGTTTAAGGTTGAACGTTTAAGGTCGAACGTTTAAGGTCGAACGTTTAATGTCGAACGTTTAAGGTCGAACGTTTAAGGTCGAACGTTTAAGGTCGAACGTTTAAGGTCGAACGTTTAAGGTCGAACGTTTAAGTTCGAGCGTTTAAGGTCGAACGTTTAATGTCGAACGTTTAAGGTTTCACGTTTAAGGTTGAACGTTTAAGGTTTCAAGTTTAAGGATGAACGTTTAAGGTTGAGCATTTAAGGTTTCACGTTTAAGGTTGGACGTTTAAGGTTGAACGTTTAAGGTTGAACATTTAAGGTTAAACGTTTAAGGTTTCACGTTTAAGGTTTCATGTTTAAGGTTGAACGTTTAAGGTTTCACGTTTAAGGTTGAACATTTAAGGTTGAATGTTTAAGATTGAACGTTTAAGGTTGAACGTTTAAGGTTTCACAATTAAGGTTTCACGTTTAAGGTTGAACGTTTAAGGTTTCACAATTAAGGCTTCACGTTTAAGGTTGAACGTTTAAGGTTTCACGTTTAAGGTTGAACTTTTAAGGTTGAACGTTTAAGGTTGAACGTTTAAGGTTGAACGTTTAAGGTTTCACGTTTAAGGTTGAACGTTTAAGGTTGAACGTTTAAGGTGGAACGTTTAAGGTTGAACGTTTAAGGTTGAACGTTTAAGGTGGAACGTTTAAGGTTGAACGTTTAAGGTTGAACGTTTAAGGTTAAACGTTTAAGTTTGAACATTTAAGGTTTCACATTTAAGTTTGAACGTTTAAGGTTGAACGTTTAAGGTTGAAGGTTTAAGGTTGAACGTTTAAAGTTTCACATTTAAGGTTGAACGTTTAAGATTTCACGTTTAAGGTTGAATGTTTAAAGTTTCACATTTTAAGGTTGAACGTTTAAGGTTGAACGTTTAAAGTTGAACGTTTAAGGTTGAACGTTTAAGGTTGAACATTTAAGGTTGAATGTTTAAGGTTGAACGTTTAAGGTTGAATGTTTAAGGATGAACGTTTAAGGTTGAACGTTTAAGGTTGAACGTTTAAGGTTGAACGTTTAAGGTTGAACGTTTAAGGTTTCAAGTTTAAGGATGAACGTTTAAGGTTGAGCATTTAAGGTTTCACGTTTAAGGTTGAACGTTTAAGGTTGAACATTTAAGGTTAAATGTTTAAGGTTGAACGTTTAAGGTCGAACGTTTAAGGTCGAACGTTTAATGTCGAACGTTTAAGGTCGAACGTTTAAGGTCGAATGTTTAAGGTCGAACGTTTAAGGTCGAACGTTTAAGTTCGAGCGTTTAAGGTCGAACGTTTAATGTCGAACGTTTAAGGTTTCACGTTTAAGGTTTTACGTTTAAGGTTTCACGTTTAAGGTTTCACGTTTAATGTTTTACGTTTAAGGTTTCACATTTAAGGTTGAACGTTCAAGGTTGAATGATTAAAGTTTCACATTTAAGGTTGAACGTTTAAGATTTCACATTTAAGGTTGAACATTTAAAGTTTCATATTTAAGGTTGAACGTTTAAGGTTGAACATTTAAGGTTAAACGTTTAAGGTTGAACGTTTAAGGTTGAACATTTAAGGTTGAACGTTTAAGGTTGAACGTTTAAGGTTTAACTTTTAAGGTTTCACATTGAAGGTTGAACGTTTAAGGTTGAATATTTAAGGTCGAACGTTTAAGGTCTAACGTTTAATGTCGAACGTTTAAGGTTTCACGTTTAAGGTTTCACGTTTAAGGTTTCATGTTTAAGGTTTCACGTTTAAGGTTTCACGTTTAAAGTTTCACGTTTAAGGTTTCACGTTTAACATTGACCATTTAAGGTTGAACGTTTAAGGTTGAACGTTTAAGGTTGAACATTTAAGGTTGAACATTTAAGGTTGAACGTTTAAGGTTTCACGTTTAAGGTTTCACGTTTAAGGTTTCACGTTTAAGGTTTCACGTTTAAGGTTGAACGTTTAATGTTTCATGTTTAAGGTTGAACGTTTTAGGTTGAACGTTTAAGGTTTCACGTTTAAGGTTTCACGTTTAAGGTTTCACGTTTAAGGTTGAACGTTTAATGTTTCATGTTTAAGGTTGAACGTTTAAGGTTGAACGTTTAAGGTTTCACAATTAAGGTTTCACGTTTAAGGTTGAACGTTTAAGTTTTCACAATTAAGGTTTTACGTTTAAGGTTGAACGTTTAAGGTTGATCTTTTAAGGTTGAACGTTTAAGGTTGAACGTTTAAGGTTTAACATTTAAGGTTGAACGTTTAAGGTTGAATGTTTAAGGTTGAACGTTTAAGGTTAAACGTTTAAGGTTGAACGTTTAAGGTTTCACATTTCAGTTTGAACGTTTAAGGTTGAAGGTTTAAGGTTGAATGTTTAAAGTTTCACATTTAAGGTTGAACGTTTAAGATTCACGTTTAAGGTTGAACGTTTAAAGTTTCACATTTAAGGTTGAACGTTTAAGGTTGAACGTTTAAGGTTGAACGTTTAAGGTTGAACGTTTAAGGTTGAACGTTTAAGGTTGAACGTTTAAGGTTGAACGTTTAAGGTTGAACGTTTAAGGTTGAATGTTTAAGGTTTCATGTTTAAGGTTGAACGTTTAAGGTTGAACGTTTAAGGTTTCACAATTAAGGTTTCACGTTTAAGGTTGAACGTTTAAGGTTTCACGTTTAAGGTTTCACGTTTAACATTGACCATTTAAGGTTGAACGTTTAAGGTTGAACGTTTAAGGTTGAACATTTAAGGTTGAACATTTAAGGTTGAACGTTTAAGGTTTCACGTTTAAGGTTTCACGTTTAAGGTTTCACGTTTAAGGTTAAACGTTTAAGGTTGAACGTTTTAGGTTGAACGTTTAAGGTTTCACGTTTAAGGTTTCACGTTTAAGGTTTCACGTTTAAGGTTGAACGTTTAATGTTTCATGTTTAAGGTTGAACGTTTAAGGTTGAACGTTTAAGGTTTCACAATTAAGGTTTCACGTTTAAGGTTGAACGTTTAAGGTTTCACAATTAAGGTTTTACGTTTAAGGTTGAACGTTTAAGGTTGATCTTTTAAGGTTGAACGTTTAAGGTTGAACGTTTAAGGTTTAACATTTAAGGTTGAACGTTTAAGGTTGAATGTTTAAGGTTGAACGTTTAAGGTTAAACGTTTAAGGTTGAACGTTTAAGGTTTCACATTTCAGTTTGAACGTTTAAGGTTGAAGGTTTAAGGTTGAATGTTTAAAGTTTCACATTTAAGGTTGAACGTTTAAGATTCACGTTTAAGGTTGAACGTTTAAAGTTTCACATTTAAGGTTGAACGTTTAAGGTTGAACGTTTAAGGTTGAACGTTTAAGGTTGAACGTTTAAGGTTGAACGTTTAAGGTTGAACGTTTAAGGTTGAACGTTTAAGGTTGAATGTTTAAGGTTTCATGTTTAAGATTGAACATTTAAGGTTGAACGTTTAAGGTTTCACAATTAAGGTTTCACGTTTAAGGTTGAATGTTTAAGGTTTCACAATTAAGGCTTCACGTTTAAGGTTGAACGTTTAAGGTTTCACGTTTAAGGTTGAACTTTTAAGGTTGAACGTTTAAGGTTGAACGTTTAAGGTTGAACGTTTAAGGTTTCACGTTTAAGGTTGAACGTTTAAGGTTGAACGTTTAAGGTTGAACGTTTAAGGTTGAACGTTTAAGGTTGAACGTTTAAGGTTAAACGTTTAAGTTTGAACATTTAAGGTTTCACATTTAAGTTTGAACGTTTAAGGTTGAACGTTTAAGGTTGAAGGTTTAAGGTTGAACGTTTAAAGTTTCACATTTAAGGTTGAACGTTTAAGATTTCACGTTTAAGGTTGAATGTTTAAAGTTTCACATTTTAAGGTTGAACGTTTAAGGTTGAACGTTTAAAGTTGAACGTTTAAGGTTGAACGTTTAAGGTTGAACATTTAAGGTTGAATGTTTAAGGTTGAACGTTTAAGGTTGAATGTTTAAGGATGAACGTTTAAGGTTGAACGTTTAAGGTTGAACGTTTAAGGTTGAACGTTTAAGGTTGAACGTTTAAGGTTGAACGTTTAAGGTTGAACGTTTAAGGTTGAACGTTTAAGGTTTCAAGTTTAAGGATGAACGTTTAAGGTTGAGCATTTAAGGTTTCACGTTTAAGGTTGAACGTTTAAGGTTGAACGTTTAAGGTTGAACATTTAAGGTTAAACATTTAAGGTTGAACGTTTAAGGTCGATCGTTTAAGGTCGAACGTTTAAGGTCGAACGTTTAAGGTCGAACGTTTAAGGTCGAACGTTTAAGGTCGAACGTTTAAGTTCGAGCGTTTAAGGTCGAATGTTTAATGTCGAACGTTTAAGGTTTCACGTTTAAGGTTTCACGCTTAAGGTTTCACGTTTAATGTTTCACGTTTAAGGTTTCACATTTAAGGTTGAACGTTCAAGGTTGAATGTTTAAAGTTTCACATTTAAGGTTGAACGTTTAAGATTTCACATTTAAGGTTGAACATTTAAAGTTTCATATTTAAGGTTGAACGTTTAAGGTTGAACATTTAAGGTTAAACGTTTAAGGTTGAATGTTTAAGGTTGAACATTTAAGGTTGAACGTTTAAGGTTGAACGTTTAAGGTTTAACTTTTAAGGTTTCACATTGAAGGTTGAACGTTTATGGTTGAATATTTAAGGTCGAACGTTTAAGGTCTAACGTTTAATGTCGAACGTTTAAGGTTTCACGTTTAAGGTTTCACGTTTAAGGTTTCATGTTTAAGGTTTCACGTTTAAGGTTTCACGTTTAAAGTTTCACGTTTAAGGTTTCACGTTTAACATTGACCATTTAAGGTTGAACGTTTAAGGTTGAACGTTTAAGGTTGAACATTTAAGGTTGAACATTTAAGGTTGAACGTTTAAGGTTTCACGTTTAAGGTTTCACGTTTAAGGTTTCACGTTTAAGGTTAAACGTTTAAGGTTGAACGTTTTAGGTTGAACGTTTAAGGTTGAACGTTTAAGGTTGAACATTTAATGTTGAACGTTTAAGGTTTCACGTTTAAGGTTTCACGTTTAAGGTTTCACGTTTAAGGTTTCACGTTTAAGGTTGAACGTTTAATGTTTCATGTTTAAGGTTGAACGTTTAAGGTTGAACGTTTAAGGTTTCACAATTAAGGTTTCACGTTTAAGGTTGAACGTTTAAGGTTTCACAATTAAGGTTTTACGTTTAAGGTTGAACGTTTAAGGTTGAACTTTTAAGGTTGAACTTTTAAGGTTGAACGTTTAAGGTTTAACATTTAAGGTTGAACGTTTAAGGTTGAATGTTTAAGGTTGAACGTTTAAGGTTAAACGTTTAAGGTTAAACGTTTAAGGTTGAACGTTTTAGGTTGAACGTTTAAGGTTTCACGTTTAAGGTTTCACGTTTAAGGTTTCACGTTTAAGGTTGAACGTTTAATGTTTCATGTTTAAGGTTGAACGTTTAAGGTTGAACGTTTAAGGTTTCACAATTAAGGTTGAACGTTTAAGGTTTCACAATTAAGGTTTTACGTTTAAGGTTGAACGTTTAAGGTTGATCTTTTAAGGTTGATCTTTTAAGGTTGAACGTTTAAGGTTGAACGTTTAAGGTTTAACATTTAAGGTTGAACGTTTAAGGTTGAATGTTTAAGGTTGAACGTTTAAGGTTAAACGTTTAAGGTTGAACGTTTAAGGTTTCACATTTCAGTTTGAACGTTTAAGTTTGAAGGTTTAAGGTTGAATGTTTAAAGTTTCACATTTAAGGTTGAACGTTTAAGATTCACGTTTAAGGTTGAACGTTTAAAGTTTCACACTTAAGGTTGAACGTTTAAGGTTGAACGTTTAAGGTTGAACGTTTAAGGTTGAACGTTTAAGGTTGAACGTTTAAGGTTGAACGTTTAAGGTTGAACGTTTAAGGTTGAACGTTTAAGGTTTCATGTTTAAGGTTGAACGTTTAAGGTTTCACGTTTAAGGTTGAACATTTAAGGTTGAATGTTTAAGATTGAACGTTTAAGGTTGAACGTTTAAGGTTTCACAATTAAGGTTTCACGTTTAAGGTTGAACGTTTAAGGTTTCACAATTAAGGCTTCACGTTTAAGGTTGAACGTTTAAGGTTTCACGTTTAAGGTTGAACTTTTAAGGTTGAACGTTTAAGGTTGAACGTTTAAGGTTGAACGTTTAAGGTTTCACGTTTAAGGTTGAACGTTTAAGGTTGAACGTTTAAGGTTGAATGTTTAAGGATGAACGTTTAAGGTTGAACGTTTAAGGTTGAACGTTTAAGGTTGAACGTTTAAGGTTGAACGTTTAAGGTTGAACGTTTAAGGTTTCAAGTTTAAGGATGAACGTTTAAGGTTGAGCATTTAAGGTTTCACGTTTAAGGTTGAACGTTTAAGGTTGAACGTTTAAGGTTGAACATTTAAGGTTAAACATTTAAGGTTGAACGTTTAAGGTCGAACGTTTAAGGTCGAACGTTTAATGTCGAACGTTTAAGGTCGAACGTTTAAGGTCGAACGTTTAAGGTCGAACGTTTAAGGTCGAACGTTTAAGTTCGAGCGTTTAAGGTCGAACGTTTAATGTCGAACGTTTAAGGTTTCACGTTTAAGGTTGAACGTTTAAGGTTTCAAGTTTAAGGATGAACGTTTAAGGTTGAGCATTTAAGGTTTCACGTTTAAGGTTGGACGTTTAAGGTTGAACGTTTAAGGTTGAACATTTAAGGTTAAACGTTTAAGGTTTCACGTTTAAGGTTTCATGTTTAAGGTTGAACGTTTAAGGTTTCACGTTTAAGGTTGAACATTTAAGGTTGAATGTTTAAGATTGAACGTTTAAGGTTGAACGTTTAAGGTTTCACAATTAAGGTTTCACGTTTAAGGTTGAACGTTTAAGGTTTCACAATTAAGGCTTCACGTTTAAGGTTGAACGTTTAAGGTTTCACGTTTAAGGTTGAACTTTTAAGGTTGAACGTTTAAGGTTGAACGTTTAAGGTTGAACGTTTAAGGTTTCACGTTTAAGGTTGAACGTTTAAGGTTGAACGTTTAAGGTGGAACGTTTAAGGTTGAACGTTTAAGGTTGAACGTTTAAGGTTAAACGTTTAAGTTTGAACATTTAAGGTTTCACATTTAAGTTTGAACGTTTAAGGTTGAACGTTTAAGGTTGAAGGTTTAAGGTTGAACGTTTAAAGTTTCACATTTAAGGTTGAACGTTTAAGATTTCACGTTTAAGGTTGAATGTTTAAAGTTTCACATTTTAAGGTTGAACGTTTAAGGTTGAACGTTTAAAGTTGAACGTTTAAGGTTGAACGTTTAAGGTTGAACATTTAAGGTTGAATGTTTAAGGTTGAACGTTTAAGGTTGAATGTTTAAGGATGAACGTTTAAGGTTGAACGTTTAAGGTTGAACGTTTAAGGTTGAACGTTTAAGGTTGAACGTTTAAGGTTGAACGTTTAAGGTTTCAAGTTTAAGGATGAACGTTTAAGGGTTGAGCATTTAAGGTTTCACGTTTAAGGTTGAACGTTTAAGGTTGAACATTTAAGGTTAAATGTTTAAGGTTGAACGTTTAAGGTCGAACGTTTAAGGTCGAACGTTTAATGTCGAACGTTTAAGGTCGAACGTTTAAGGTCGAACGTTTAAGGTCGAACGTTTAAGGTCGAACGTTTAAGTTCGAGCGTTTAAGGTCGAACGTTTAATGTCGAACGTTTAAGGTTTCACGTTTAAGGTTTCACGTTTAAGGTTTCACGTTTAATGTTTTACGTTTAAGGTTTCACATTTAAGGTTGAACGTTCAAGGTTGAATGATTAAAGTTTCACATTTAAGGTTGAACGTTTAAGATTTCACATTTAAGGTTGAACATTTAAAGTTTCATATTTAAGGTTGAACGTTTAAGGTTGAACATTTAAGGTTAAACGTTTAAGGTTGAACGTTTAAGGTTGAACATTTAAGGTTGAACGTTTAAGGTTGAACGTTTAAGGTTTAACTTTTAAGGTTTCACATTGAAGGTTGAACGTTTAAGGTTTCACGTTTAAGGTTTCACGTTTAAGGTTTCACGTTTAAGGTTTCACGTTTAAGGTTTCACGTTTAAGGTTTCACGTTTAAGGTTGAACGTTTAAGGCTGAACATTTAAGGTTGAACGTTTAAGATTGAACGTTTAATGTTGAATGTTTAAGGTTGAACGTTTAAGGTTGAACGTTTAAGGTTGAACATTTAAGGTTGAACGTTTAAGGTTGAACGTTTAAGGTTTCACGTTTAAGGTTGAACATTTAAGGTTTCACGTTTAAGGTTTCATGTTTAAGGTTTCACGTTTAAGGTTTCCCGTTTAAGGTTTCACGTTTAAGTGTTCACTTTTAAGGTTTCACGTTTAAGGTTTCACGTTTAAGGTTTCACGTTTAAGGTTGAACGTTTAAGGTTTCACGTTTAAAGTTGAACGTTTAAAGTTGAACGATTAAGGTTGAACGTTTAAGGTTGAACGTTTAAAGTTGAACGTTTAAGGTTGAACGTTTAAGGTTGAACGTTTAAAGTTGAACGATTAAGGTTGAACGTTTAAGGTTGAACGTTTAAGGTTGAACGTTTAAGGTTGAACGTTTAATGTTGAACGTTTAAGGTTGAACGATTAAGGTTGAACGATTAAGGTTGAACGTTTAAGGTTGAACGTTTAAGGTTGAACGTTTAAGGTTGAACGTTTAAGGTTGAACGTTTAAGGTTGAACATTTAAGGTTTCACATTTAACATTGAAAGTTTAAGGTTGAACGTTTAAGGTTGAATGTTTAAGGTTGAAAGTTTAAGGTTCAACGTTTAAGGTTCAACGTTTAAGGTTGAACGTTTAAGGTTGAACGTTTAAGGTTGAACGTTTAATTTTGAACGTTTAAGGTTGAACGTTTAAGGTTTCACGTTTAAGGTTGAATGTTTAAGGTTTCACAATTAAGGTTCAACGTTTAAGGTTGAACGTTTAAGGTTTCACAATTAAGGTTTCACGTTTAATGTTGAACGTTTAAGGTTGAACGTTTAAGGTTGCACGTTTAAGGTTGCACGTTTAAGGTTTCACGTTTAAGGTTTCACGTTTAAGGTTTCACGTTTAAGGTTTCACGTTTAAGGTTTCACGTTTAAGGTTGAACGTTTAAAGTTGAGCGATTAAGGTTGAACGTTTAAGGTTGAACGTTTAAGGTTGAACATTTAAGGTTGAACGTTTAAGGTTGAACATTTAAGGTTTCACGTTAACGTTGAACGTTTAACGTTTCACGTTTAAGGTTTCATGTTTAAGGTTTCACGTTTAAGGTTTCACGTTTAAGGTTTCACGTTTAAGGTTTCACGTTTAAGGTTGAACGTTTAAAGTTGAGCGATTAAGGTTGAACGTTTAAGGTTGAACGTTTAAGGTTAAACGTTTAAGGTTGAACATTTAAGGTTGAACGTTTAAGCTTGAACGTTTAAGGTTGAACGTTTAAGGTTGAACGTTTAAAGTTGAACGATTAAGGTTGAACGTTTAAAGTTGAACTATTAAGGTTGAACGTTTAAGGTTGAACGTTTAAGGTTGAACGTTTAAGGTTTAACGTTTAAGGTTGAACGTTTAATGTTGAACGTTTAAGGTTGAACGATTAAGGTTGAACGATTAAGGTTGAACGTTTAAGGTTGAACGTTTAAGGTTGAACGTTTAAGGTTGAACCTTTAAGGTTGAACGTTTAAGGTTGAACGTTTAAGGTTGAACGTTTAAGGTTGAACGTTTAAGGTTGAACATTTAAGGTTGAACATTTAAGGTTGAACGTTTAAGGTTGAACGTTTAAGGTTGAACGTTTAAGGTTGAACGTTTAAGGTTGAACGTTTAAGGTTGAACGTTTAAGGTTGAACGTTTAAGGTTGAACGTTTAAGGTTGAACGTTTTAAGGTTGTACGTTTTAAGGTTGTACGTTTAAGGTTGAACGTTTAAGGTTGAACGTTTAAGGTTAAACGTTTAAGGTTGAACGTTTAAGGTTGAACGTTTAAGGTTGAACATTTAAGGTTGAACGTTTAAGGTTGAAAGTTTAAGGTTGAACATTTAAGGTTGAACGTTTAAGGTTGAATGTTTAAGGTTTCACGTTTAAGGTTTTACGTTTAAGGTTTCACGTTTAAGGTTGAACGTTTAAGGTTTCACATTTAAGGTTGAACGTTTAAAATTTCAAGTTTAAGGATGAACGTTTAAGGTTGAACTTTTAAGGTTTCACGTTTTAAGTTAAACGTTTAAGGTTGAACATTTAAGGTTGAACGTTTAAGGTTGAACGTTTAAGGTTGAACGTTTAAGGTTGAACGTTTAATTATGAACGTTTAAGATTGAACGTTTAAGGTTGAACGTTTAAAGCTGAACGTTTAAGGTTTCACATTTAAGGTTTCAAGTTTAAGGATGAACGTTTAAGGTTGAACTTTTAAGGTTTCACGTTTTAAGTTGAACGTTTAAGGTTGAACGTTTTAAGGTTGTACGTTTTAAGGTTGTACGTTTTAAGGTTGTACGTTTAAGGTTGAACGTTTAAGGTTGAACGTTTAAGGTTAAACGTTTAAGGTTGAACGTTTAAGGTTGAACGTTTAAGGTTGAACGTTTAAGGTTGAACATTTAAGGTTGAACGTTTAAGGTTGAAAGTTTAAGGTTGAACATTTAAGGTTGAATGTTTAAGGTTGAATGTTTAAGGTTTCACGTTTAAGGTTTTACGTTTAAGGTTTCACGTTTAAGGTTGAACGTTTAAGGTTTCACATTTAAGGTTGAACGTTTAAAATTTCAAGTTTAAAGATGAACGTTTAAGGTTGAACTTTTAAGGTTTCACGTTTAAATTTTCACGTTTAATGTTGAACGTTTAAGGTTGAACGTTTAAGGTTGAACGTTTAAGGTTTCACGTTTAAGGTTGAACGTTTAAGGTTTCACGTTTAACATTGAAAGTTTAAGGTTGAACGTTTAAGGTTGAATGTTTAAGGTTGAACATTTAAGGTTGAACGTTTAAGGTTGAGCGTTTAAGGTTTCACGTTTAAATTTTCACGTTTAATGTTGAACGTTTAAGGTTGAACGTTTAAGGTTGAACGTTTAAGGTTTCACGTTTAAGGTTGAACGTTTAAGGTTTCACGTTTAACATTGAAAGTTTAAGGTTGAACGTTTAAGGTTGAATGTTTAAGGTTGAACGTTTAAGGTTGAACGTTTAAGGTTGAACGTTTAAGGTTGAACGATTAAGGTTGAACGTTTAAGGTTGAACGTTTAAGGTTGAACATTTAAGGTTGAACGTTTAAGGTTGAACGTTTAAGGTTGCACGTTTAAGGTTGCACGTTTAAGGTTTCACGTTTAAGGTTTCACGTTTAAGGTTTCACGTTTAAGGTTTCACGTTTAAGGTTTCACGTTTAAGGTTGAACGTTTAAGGTTGAACGTTTAAGGTTCAACATTTAAGGTTGAACGTTTAATGTTGAACGTTTAAGGTTGAACGTTTAAGGTTGAACGTTTAAGGTTTGAACATTTAAGGTTGAACGTTTAAGGTTGAACATTTAAGGTTTCACGTTTAACGTTGAACGTTTAACGTTTCACGTTTAAGGTTTCATGTTTAAGGTTTCACGTTTAAGGTTTCACGTTTAAGGTTTCACGTTTAAGGTTTCACGTTTAAGGTTGAACGTTTAAAGTTGAACGATTAAGGTTGAACGTTTAAGGTTGAACGTTTAAGGTTAAACGTTTAAGGTTGAACATTTAAGGTTGAACGTTTAAGCTTGAACGTTTAAGGTTGAACGTTTAAGGTTGAACGTTTAAAGTTGAACGATTAAGGTTGAACGTTTAAAGTTGAACTATTAAGGTTGAACGTTTAAGGTTGAACGTTTAAGGTTGAACGTTTAAGGTTTAACGTTTAAGGTTGAACGTTTAATGTTGAACGTTTAAGGTTGAACGATTAAGGTTGAACGATTAAGGTTGAACGTTTAAGGTTGAACGTTTAAGGTTTGAACGTTTAGGTTGAATGTTTAAGGTTGAACGTTTAAGGTTGAACGTTTAAGGTTGAATGTTTAAGGTTGAACGTTTAAGGTTGAACGTTTAAGGTTGAACGTTTAAGGTTGAACGTTTAAGGTTGAACGTTTAAGGTTGAACGTTTAAGGTTGAACGTTTAAGGTTGAACGTTTAAGGTTGAACGTTTAAGGTTGAAAGTTTAAGGTTGAACGTTTAAGGTTGAAAGTTTAAGGTTGAACGTTTAAGGTTGAACGTTTAAGGTTGAATGTTTAAGGCTTGAAAGTTTAAGGTTGAACGTTTAAGGTTGAACGTTAAAGGTTTGAACATTTTAGGGAGAACGTTTAAGGTTTCACGTTAAAGAATGAACGTTTAAGGTTGAACGTTTAAGGTTGAACGTTTAAGGTTTCACGTTTAATGTTGAACGTTTAAGGTTGAACGTTTAAGGTTGAACGTTTAAGGTTGAACGTTTAAGGTTGAACGTTTAAGGTTGAACGTTTAATTTTGAAACGTTTAAGGTTGAACGTTTAAGGTTGAACGTTTAAGGTTGAACGTTTAAGGTTGAACGTTTTAAGGTTGTACGTTTTAAGGTTGTACGTTTAAGGTTGAACGTTTAAGGTTTCACATTTAAGGTTGAACGTTTAAGGTTGAACGTTTAAGGTTGAATGTTTAAGGTTGAACGTTTAAGGTTGAACGTTTAAGGTTGAATGTTTAAGGTTGAACGTTTAAGGTTGAACGTTTAAGGTTGAACGTTTAAGGTTGAACGTTTAGGTTGAACATTTAAGGTTGAACATTTAAGGTTGAGCGTTTAAGGTTGAACGTTTAAGGTTGAACGTTTAAGGTTGAACGTTTAAGGTTGAACGTTTAAGGTTGAACGTTTAAGGTTGAACGTTTAAGGTTGAACGTTTAAGGTTGAACGTTTTAAGGTTGTACGTTTTAAGGTTGTACGTTTAAGGTTGAACGTTTAAGGTTGAACGTTTAAGGTTAAACGTTTAAGGTTGAACGTTTAAGGTTGAACGTTTAAGGTTGAACATTTAAGGTTGAACGTTTAAGGTTGAAAGTTTAAGGGTTGAACGTTTTAAGGTTTCACATTTAAGGTTGAAACGTTTAAAATTTCAAGTTTAAGGATGAACGTTTAAGGTTGAACTTTTAAGGTTTCACGTTTTAAGTTAAACATTTAAGGTTGAACATTTAAGGTTGAACGTTTAAGGTTGAACGTTTAAGGTTGAACGTTTAATGGTTGAACGTTTAATTATGAACGTTTAAGATTGAACGTTTAAGGTTGAACGTTTTAAAGCTGAACGTTTAAGGTTTCACATTTAAGGTTTCAAGTTTAAGGATGAACGTTTAAGGTTGAACATTTTAAGGTTTCACGTTTTAAGTTGAACGTTTAAGGTTGAACGTTTTTAAGGTTGTACGTTTTAAGGTTGTACGTTTTAAGGTTGTACGTTTAAGGTTGAACGTTTAAGGTTGAACGTTTAAGGTTAAACGTTTAAGGTTGAACGTTTAAGGTTGAACGTTTAAGGTTGAACATTTAAGGTTGAACGTTTAAGGTTGAAAGTTTAAGGTTGAACATTTAAGGTTGAATGTTTAAGGTTGAATGTTTAAGGTTTCACGTTTAAGGTTTTACGTTTAAGGTTTCACGTTTAAGGTTGAACGTTTTAAGGTTTCACATTTAAGGTTGAACGTTTTAAAATTTCAAGTTTAAAGATGAACGTTTAAGGTTTGAACTTTTAAGGTTTCACAGTTTAAATTTTCACGTGTTAATGTTGAACGTTTAAGGTTGAACGTTTAAGGTTGAACGTTTAAGGTTTCACGTTTAAGGTTGAACGTTTAAGGTTTCACGTTTAACATTGAAAGTTTAAGGTTGAACGTTTAAGGTTGAAATGTTTAAGGTTGAACATTTAAGGTTGAACGTTTAAGGTTGAGCGTTTAAGGTTTCACGTTTAAATTTTCACGTTTAATGTTGAACGTTTAAGGTTGAACGTTTAAGGTTGAACGTTTAAGGTTTCACATTTAAGGTTGAACGTTTAAGGTTTCACGTTTAACATTGAAAGTTTAAGGTTGAACGTTTAAGGTTGAATGTTTAAGGTTGAACGTTTAAGGTTGAACGTTTAAGGTTGAACGTTTAAGGTTTGAACGATTAAGGTTGAACGTTTTAAGGTTGAACGTTTAAGGTTGAACATTTAAGGTTGAACGTTTAAGGTTGAACGTTTAAGGTTGAACGTTTAAGGTTGAACATTTAAGGTTGAACGTTTAAGGTTTCACGTTTAAGGTTTCACGTTTAAGGTTGTACGTTTAAGATTTCACCTTTAAGGTTTCATGTTTAAGGTTTCACGTTTAAGGTTTCATGTTTAAGGTCTGAACGTTTAAGGTTTCACGTTTAAGGTTGAACGTTTAAGGTTGACTGTTTAAGGTTGAACGTTTAAGGTTGAACGTTTAAGGTTTCACAATTACGGTTTCACGTTTAAGTTTGAACGTTTAAGGTTTCACAATTAAGGTTTCACGTTAAGGTTGAACTTTTAGGGTTTCACGTTTAAGGTTTCACGTTTAAGGTTTCACGTTTAAGGTTTCACGTTTAAGGTTTCACGTTTAAGGTTTCACGTTTAAGGTTTCACGTTTAAGGTTGAACGTTTAAGATTGAACGTTTAATGTTGAACGTTTAAGGTTGAACGTTTAAGGTTGAACATTTAAGGTTGAACGTTTAAGGTTGAACGTATAAGGTTGAACTTTTAAGATTGAACGTTTAAGGTTTCACGTTTAAGGTTTCACGTTTAAGGTTTCACGTTTAAGGTTTCACGTTTAATATATTCACGTCTAAGGTTTCCCGTTTAAGGTTTCACGTTTAAGTGTTCACGTTTAAGGTTTCACGTTTAAGGTTTCACGTTTAAGGTTTCATGTTTAAGGTTGAACGTTTAAGGTTTCACGTTTAAAGTTTCACATGTTTAAGGTTGAACGTTTAACTTTGAACGTATGAGGTTTCACGTTTAAGGTTAAACGTTTAAGGTTTCACATTTAAGGTTTCATGTTTAAGGTTTCACGTTTAAGGTTTCATGTTTAAGGTTGAACGTTTAAGGTTTCACGTTTAAGGTTGAACGTTTAAGGTTGAACGTTTAAGGTTTCACAATTAAGGTTTCACGTTTAAGGTTGAACGTTTAAGGTTTCACAATTAAGGTTTCACGTTTAAGGTTGAACGTTTAAGGTTTCACGTTTAAGGTTGAACTTTTAAGGTTGAACGTTTAAGGTTTCACGTTTAAGGTTTCACGTATAAGGTTTCACGTTTAAGGTTGAACGTTTAAGGTTGAACGTTTAAGGTTGAATGTTTAAGGTTGAACGTTTAAGGTTGAACGTTTAAGGTTGAACGTTTAAATTTAAACATTTAAGGTTGAACGTTTAAGGTTGAACGTTTAATGTTGAACGTTTAAGGTTGAACGATTAAGGTTGAACGTTTAAGGTTGAACGTTTAAGGTTGAACGTTTAAGGTTTCACGTTTAAAGTTTCACGTTTAAGGTTGAACGTTTAACGTTAAACGTATGAGGTTTCACGTTTAAGGTTTTACGTTTAAGGTTGAACGTTTAAGGTTGAACGTTCAAGGTTGAACGTTTAAGGTTTCACATTTAAGGTTGAACGTTTAAAGTTGAATGTTTAAGGTTACACATTTAAGGTTTCAAGTTTAAGGATGAACGTTTAAGGTTGAGCGTTTAAGGTTTCAAGTTTAAATTTTCACGTTTAATGTTGAACGTTTAAGGTTGAACGTTTAAGGTTGAACGTTTAAGGTTGAACGTTTAAGGTTGAATGTTTAAGGTTACACATTTAAGGTTTCAAGTTTAAGGATGAATGTTTAAGGTTGAGCGTTTAAGGTTTCACGTTTAAATTTTCACGTTTAATGTTGAATGTTTAAGGTTGAACGTTTAAGGTTGAATGTTTAAGGTTGAACGTTTAAGGTTTCACGTTTAACATTGAAAGTTTAAGGTTGAACGTTTAAGGTTGAACGTTTAAGGTTGAACGATTAAGGTTGAACGTTTAAGGTTGAACGTTTAAGGTTGAACATTTAAGGTTGAACGTTTAAGGTTGAACGTTTAAGGTTGAACGTTTAAGGTTGAACATTTAAGGTTGAACGTTTAAGGTTTCACGTTTAAGGTTTCACGTTTAAGGTTGTACGTTTAAGATTTCACATTTAAGGTTTCATGTTTAAGGTTTCACGTTTAAGGTTTCATGTTTAAGGTTGAACGTTTAAGGTTTCACGTTTAAGGTTGAACGTTTAAGGTTGACTGTTTAAGGTTGAACGTTTAAGGTTGAACGTTTAAGGTTTCACAATTACGGTTTCACGTTTAAGTTTGAACGTTTAAGGTTTCACAATTAAGGTTTCACGTTTAAGGTTGAACTTTTAGGGTTTCACGTTTAAGGTTTCACGTTTAAGGTTTCACGTTTAAGGTTTCACGTTTAAGGTTTCACGTTTAAGGTTTCACGTTTAAGGTTTCACGTTTAAGGTTTCACGTTTAAGATTGAACGTTTAATGTTGAACGTTTAAGGTTGAACGTTTAAGGTTGAACATTTAAGGTTGAACGTTTAAGGTTGAACGTATAAGGTTGAACTTTTAAGATTGAACGTTTAAGGTTTCACGTTTAAGGTTTCACGTTTAAGGTTTCACGTTTAAGGTTTCACGTTTAATATTTCACGTCTAAGGTTTCCCGTTTAAGGTTTCACGTTTAAGTGTTCACGTTTAAGGTTTCACGTTTAAGGTTTCACGTTTAAGGTTTCATGTTTAAGGTTGAACGTTTAAGGTTTCACGTTTAAAGTTTCATGTTTAAGGTTGAACGTTTAACTTTGAACGTATGAGGTTTCACGTTTAAGGTTAAACGTTTAAGGTTTCACATTTAAGGTTTCATGTTTAAGGTTTCACGTTTAAGGTTTCATGTTTAAGGTTGAACGTTTAAGGTTTCACGTTTAAGGTTGAACGTTTAAGGTTGAACGTTTAAGGTTTCACAATTAAGGTTTCACGTTTAAGGTTGAACGTTTAAGGTTTAACAATTAAGGTTTCACGTTTAAGGTTGAACGTTTAAGGTTTCACGTTTAAGGTTGAACTTTTAAGGTTGAACGTTTAAGGTTTCACGTTTAAGGTTTCACGTATAAGGTTTCACGTTTAAGGTTGAACGTTTAAGGTTGAACGTTTAAGGTTGAATGTTTAAGGTTGAACGTTTAAGGTTGAACGTTTAAGGTTGAACGTTTAAATTTAAACATTTAAGGTTGAACGTTTAAGGTTGAACGTTTAATGTTGAACGTTTAAGGTTGAACGATTAAGGTTGAACGTTTAAGGTTGAACGTTTAAGGTTGAACGTTTAAGGTTTCACGTTTAAAGTTTCACGTTTAAGGTTGAACGTTTAACGTTAAACGTATGAGGTTTCACGTTTAAGGTTTTACGTTTAAGGTTGAACGTTTAAGGTTGAACGTTCAAGGTTGAACGTTTAAGGTTTCACATTTAAGGTTGAACGTTTAAAGTTGAATGTTTAAGGTTACACATTTAAGGTTTCAAGTTTAAGGATGAACGTTTAAGGTTGAGCGTTTAAGGTTTCAAGTTTAAATTTTCACGTTTAATGTTGAACGTTTAAGGTTGAACGTTTAAGGTTGAACGTTTAAGGTTGAACGTTTAAGGTTGAATGTTTAAGGTTACACATTTAAGGTTTCAAGTTTAAGGATGAACGTTTAAGGTTGAGCGTTTAAGGTTTCACGTTTAAATTTTCACGTTTAATGTTGAATGTTTAAGGTTGAACGTTTAAGGTTGAATGTTTAAGGTTGAACGTTTAAGGTTTCACGTTTAACATTGAAAGTTTAAGGTTGAACGTTTAAGGTTGAATGTTTAAGGTTGAATGTTTAAGGTTGAACGTTTAAGGTTGAACGTTTAAGGTTGAACGTTTAAGGTTGAACGTTTAAGGTTGAACGTATAAGGTTGAACGTTTAAGGTTGAACGTTTAAGGTTGAACATTTAAGGTTAAACGTTTAAGGTTTCACGTTTAAGGTTGAACGTTTAAGGTTGAACATTTAAGGTTTCACATTTAAGGTTGAACGTTTAAGGTTGAACGTTTAAGGTTGAACGTTTAAGGTTGAACATTTAAGGTTGAACGTTTAAGGTTGAACGTTTAAGGTTGAACGTTTAGGGTTGAACGTTTAAGGTTTCACGTTTAAGGTTGAACGTTTAAGATTTCACATTTAAGGTTTCATGTTTAAGGTTTCACGTTTAAGGTTTCATGTTTAAGGTTGAACGTTTAAGGTTTCACGTTTAAGGTTGAACGTTTAAGGTTGAATGTTTAAGGTTGAACGTTTAAGGTTGAACGTTTAAGGTTTCACAATTAAGGTTTCACGTTTAAGGTTGAACGTTTAAGGTTGAACGTTTAAGGTTGAACGTTTAAGGTTGAACGTTTAAGGTTGAACGTTTAAAGTTGAACGTTTAAGGTTGAACGTTTAAGGTTGAACGTTTAAGGTTGAACGTTTAAAGTTGAACGTTTAAGGTTGAACGTTTAAAGTTGAACGATTAAGGTTGAACGTTTAAGGTTGAACGTTTAAGGTTGAACGTTTAAGGTTGAACGTTTAATGTTGAACGATTAAGGTTGAACGATTAAGGTTGAACGATTAAGGTTGAACGTTTAAGGTTGAACGTTTAAGGTTGAACGTTTAAGGTTGAACGTTTAAGGTTGAACATTTAAGGTTGAACGTTTAAGGTTGAACGTTTAAGGTTGAACGTTTAAGGTTGAACGTTTAAGGTTGAACGTTTAAGGTTGAACGTTTAAGGTTGAACGTTTAAGGTTGAACGTTTAAGGTTGAACGTTTAAGGTTGAACGTTTAAGGTTGAACGTTTAAGGTTGAACGTTTAAGGTTGAACGTTTAAGGTTGAACGTTTTAAGGTTGTACGTTTTAAGGTTGTACGTTTAAGGTTGAACGTTTAAGGTTGAACGTTTAAGGTTAAACGTTTAAGGTTGAACGTTTAAGGTTGAACGTTTAAGGTTGAACGTTTAAGGTTGAACGTTTAAGGTTGAACATTTAATTTTGAACGTTTAAGGTTGAACGTTTAAGGTTGAAAGTTTAAGGTTGAACATTTAAGGTTGAACGTTTAAGGTTTCACAATTAAGGTTGAACTTTTAAGGTTGCACGTTTAAGGTTTCACGTTTAAGGTTTCACGTTTAAGGTTTCACGTTTAAGGTTTCACGTTTAAGGTTTCACGTTTAAGGTTTCACATTTAAGGTTTCATGTTTAAGGTTGAACGTTTAAGGTTGAACGTTTAAGGTTGAACATTTAAGGTTGAACGTTTAAGATTGAACGTTTAATGTTGAACGTTTAAGGTTGAACGTTTAAGGTTGAACATTTAAGGTTTCACGTTTAAGGTTGAACGTTTAACGTTTCACGTTTAAGGTTTCATGTTTAAGGTTTCACGTTTAAGGTTTTCCGTTTAAGGTTTCACGTTTAAGTGTTCACGTTTAAGGTTTCACATTTAAGGTTGAACGTTTAAGGTTTCACGTTTAAAGTTTCATGTTTAAGGTTGAACGTTTAAAGTTGAACGATTAAGGTTGAACGTTTAAGGTTGAACGTTTAAGGTTGAACGTTTAAGGTTGAATGTTTAAGGTTGAACGTTTAAGGTTGAACGTTTAAGGTTGAACGTTTAAGGTTGAACGTTTAAGGTTGAACGTTTAAGGTTGAACGTTTAAAGTTGAACGATTAAGGTTGAACGTTTAAGGTTGAACGTTTAAGGTTGAACGTTTAAGGTTGAACGTTTAAGGTTGAACGTTTAAGGTTGAACGTTTAAGGTTGAACGTTTAAGGTTGAACATTTAAGGTTGAACGTTTAAGGTTGAACGTTTAAGGTTGATTGTTTAAGGTTGAACGTTTAAGGTTGAACGTTTAAGGTTGAACGTTTAAGGTTGAACGTTTAAGGTTGAACGTTTAAGGTTGAACGTTTTAAGGTTGTACGTTTTAAGGTTGTACGTTTAAGGTTGAACGTTTAAGGTTGAACGTTTAAGGTTAAACGTTTAAGGTTGAACATTTAAGGTTGAACGTTTAAGGTTGAACATTTAAGGTTGAACGTTTAAGGTTGAAAGTTTAAGGTTGAACATTTAAGGTTGAACGTTTAAGGTTGAATGTTTAAGGTTTCACGTTTAAGGTTTTACGTTTAAGGTTTCACGTTTAAGGTTGAACGTTTAAGGTTTCACATTTAAGGTTGAACGTTTAAAATTTCAAGTTTAATGATGAACGTTTAAGGTTGAACTTTTAAGGTTTCACGTTTTAAGTTGAACGTTTAAGGTTGAACATTTAAGGTTGAACGTTTAAGGTTGAACGTTTAATTATGAACATTTAAGATTGAACGTTTAAGGTTGAACGTTTAAAGCTGAACGTTTAAGGTTTCACATTTTTGGTTTCAAGTTTAAGAATGAACGTTTAAGGTTGAGCGTTTAAGGTTTCACGTTTAAATTTTCACGTTTAATGTTGAACGTTTAAGTTTGAACGTTTAAGGTTGAACGTTTAAGGTTTCACGTTTAAGGTTTCACGTTTAAGGTTGAACGTTTAAGGTTTCATGTTTAACATTGAAAGTTTAAGGTTGAACGTTTAAGGTTGAATGTTTAAGGTTGAACGTTTAAGGTTGAACGTTTAAGGTTGAACGTTTAAGGTTGAACGATTAAGGTTGAACGTTTAAGGTTGAACGTTTAAGGTTGAACATTTAAGGTTGAACGTTTAAGGTTGAACATTTAAGGTTGAACGTTTAAGGTTGAACGTTTAAGGTTTCACGTTTAAGGTTGAACGTTTAAGGTTGAACGTTTAAGATTTCACATTTAAGGTTTCGTGTTTAAGGTTTCACGTTTAAGGTTGAACGTTTAAGGTTTCATGTTTAAGGTTGAACGTTTAAGGTTGACTGTTTAAGGTTGAACGTTTAAGGTTGAACGTTTAAGGTTTCACAATTACTGTTTCACGTTTAAGGTTGAACGTTTAAGGTTTCACAATTAAGGTTTCACGTTTAAGGTTGAACGTTTAAGGTTTCACGTTTAAGGTTGAACTTTTAAGGTTTCACGTTTAAGGTTTCACGTTTAAGGTTTCACGTTTAAGGTTTCACGTTTAAGGTTTCACGTTTAAGGTTTCACGTTTAAGGTTTCACGTTTAAGGTTGAACGTTTAAGGTTGAACGTTTAAGGTTGAACGTTTAAGGTTGAACATTTAAGGTTGAACGTTTAAGGTTGAACGTATAAGGTTGAACGTTTAAGGTTGAACGTTTAAGGTTTCACGTTTAAGGTTTCACGTTTAAGGTTTCACGTTTAATGTTTCACGTCTAAGGTTTCCCGTTTAAGGTTTCACGTTTAAGGTTTCACGTTTAAGGTTGAACGTTTAAGGTTGAACGTTTAAGATTGAACGTTTAATGTTGAACGTTTAAGGTTGAACGTTTAAGGTTGAACATTTAAGTTTGAACGTTTAAGGTTGAACGTATAAGGTTGAACGTTTAAGGTTGAACGTTTAAGGTTTCACGTTTAAGGTTTCACGTTTAAGGTTGAACTTTTAAGGTGTCACGTTTAAGGTTTCACGTTTAAGGTTTCACGTTTAAGGTTTCACGTTTAAGGTTTCACGTTTAAGGTTTCACGTTTAAGGTTTCACGTTTAAGGTTTCACGTTTAAGGTTGAACGTTTAAGGTTGAACGTTTAAGGTTGAACGTTTAAGATTGAACGTTTAATGTTGAACGTTTAAGGTTGAACGTTTAAGGTTGAACATTTAAGGTTGAACGTTTAAGGTTGAACGTATAAGGTTGAACGTTTAAGGTTGAACGTTTAAGGTTTCACGTTTAAGGTTTCACGTTTAAGGTTGAACGTTTAAGGTTTCATGTTTAACATTGAAAGTTTAAGGTTGAACGTTTAAGGTTGAATGTTTAAGGTTGAACGTTTAAGGTTGAACGTTTAAGGTTGAACGTTTAAGGTTGAACGATTAAGGTTGAACGTTTAAGGTTGAACGTTTAAGGTTGAACATTTAAGGTTGAACGTTTAAGGTTGAACATTTAAGGTTGAACGTTTAAGGTTGAACGTTTAAGGTTTCACGTTTAAGGTTGAACGTTTAAGGTTGAACGTTTAAGATTTCACATTTAAGGTTTCGTGTTTAAGGTTTCACGTTTAAGGTTTCACGTTTAAGGTTGAACGTTTAAGGTTTCATGTTTAAGGTTGAACGTTTAAGGTTGACTGTTTAAGGTTGAACGTTTAAGGTTGAACGTTTAAGGTTTCACAATTACTGTTTCACGTTTAAGGTTGAACGTTTAAGGTTTCACAATTAAGGTTTCACGTTTAAGGTTGAACGTTTAAGGTTTCACGTTTAAGGTTGAACTTTTAAGGTTTCACGTTTAAGGTTTCACGTTTAAGGTTTCACGTTTAAGGTTTCACGTTTAAGGTTTCACGTTTAAGGTTTCACGTTTAAGGTTTCACGTTTAAGGTTTCACGTTTAAGGTTTCACGTTTAAGGTTGAACGTTTAAGGTTGAACGTTTAAGGTTGAACGTTTAAGGTTGAACGTTTAAGGTTGAACGTATAAGGTTGAACGTTTAAGGTTGAACGTTTAAGGTTTCACGTTTAAGGTTTCACGTTTAAGGTTTCACGTTTAAGGTTTCACGTTTAATGTTTCACGTCTAAGGTTTCCCGTTTAAGGTTTCACGTTTAAGGTTTCACGTTTAAGGTTGAACGTTTAAGGTTGAACGTTTAATGTTGAACGTTTAAGGTTGAACGTTTAAGGTTGAACATTTAAGGTTGAACGTTTAAGGTTGAACGTATAAGGTTGAACGTTTAAGGTTGAACGTTTAAGGTTTCACGTTTAAGGTTTCACGTTTAAGGTTGAACTTTTAAGGTTTCACGTTTAAGGTTTCACGTTTAAGGTTTCACGTTTAAGGTTTCACGTTTAAGGTTTCACGTTTAAGGTTTCACGTTTAAGGTTTCACGTTTAAGGTTGAACGTTTAAGGTTGAACGTTTAAGATTGAACGTTTAATGTTGAACGTTTAAGGTTGAACGTTTAAGGTTGAACGTTTAAGGTTGAACGTTTAAGGTTGAACGTATAAGGTTGAACGTTTAAGGTTGAACGTTTAAGGTTGAACGTTTAAGGTTTCACGTTTAAGGTTTCACGTTTAAGGTTTCACGTTTAATGTTTCACGTCTAAGGTTTCCCGTTTAAGGTTTCACGTTTAAGTGTTCACGTTTAAGGTTTCACGTTTAAGGTTTCACGTTTAAGGTTTCACGTTTAAGGTTGAACGTTTAAGGTTTCACGTTTAAAGTTTCATGTTTAAGGTTGAACGTTTAACTTTGAACGTATGAGGTTTCACGTTTAAGGTTAAACATTTAAGGTTTCACATTTAAGGTTTCATGTTTAAGGTTTCACATTTAAGGTTTCATGTTTAAGGTTGAACGTTTAAGGTTTCACTTTTAAGGTTGAACGTTTAAGGTTGAACGTTTAAGGTTGAACGTTTAAGGTTTCACAATTAAGGTTTCATGTTTAAGGTTGAACGTTTAAGGTTTCACAATTAAGGTTTCACGTTTAAGGTTGAACGTTTAAGGTTGAACGTTTAAGGTTGAACGTTTAAGGTTGAACGTTTAAGGTTGAATATTTAAGGTTGAACGTTTAAGGTTGAACGTATAAGGTTGAACGTTTAAGGTTGAACGTTTAAGGTTTCACGTTTAAGGTTTCACGTTTAAGGTTTCACGTTTAATGTTTCACGTCTAAGGTTTCCCGTTTAAGGTTTCACGTTTAAGTGTTCACGTTTAAGGTTTCACGTTTAAGGTTTCACGTTTAAGGTTTCACGTTTAAGGTTGAACGTTTAAGGTTTCACGTTTAAAGTTTCATGTTTAAGGTTGAACGTTTAACTTTGAACGTATGAGGTTTCACGTTTAAGGTTAAACATTTAAGGTTTCACATTTAAGGTTTCATGTTTAAGGTTTCACATTTAAGGTTTCATGTTTAAGGTTGAACGTTTAAGGTTTCACTTTTAAGGTTGAACGTTTAAGGTTGAACGTTTAAGGTTTCACAATTAAGGTTTCATGTTTAAGGTTTCACAATTAAGGTTTCACGTATAAGGTTTCACGTTTAAGGTTGAACGTTTAAGGTTGAACGTTTAAAGTTGAACGTTTAAGGTTGAACGTTTAAGGTTGAACGTTTAAGGTTGAACATTTAAGGTTTCACATTTAACATTGAAAGTTTAAGGTTGAACGTTTAAGGTTGAATGTTTAAGGTTGAACGTTTAAGGTTGAACGTTTAAGGTTGAAGGTTTAAGGTTGAACGTTTAAGGTTGAACGTTTAAGGTTGAACGTTTAAGGTTGAACGTTTAAGGTTTCACGTTTAAGGTTTCACGTTTAAGGTTTCACGTTTAAGGTTTCACGTTTAAGGTTGAACGTTTAAGGCTGAACATTTAAGGTTGAACGTTTAAGATTGAACGTTTAATGTTGAATGTTTAAGGTTGAACGTTTAAGGTTGAACGTTTAAGGTTGAACATTTAAGGTTGAACGTTTAAGGTTGAACGTTTAAGGTTTCACGTTTAAAGTTGAACATTTAAGGTTTCACGTTTAAGGTTTCATGTTTAAGGTTTCACGTTTAAGGTTTCCCGTTTAAGGTTTCACGTTTAAGTGTTCACGTTTAAGGTTTCACGTTTAAGGTTTCACGTTTAAGGTTTCACGTTTAAGGTTTCACGTTTAAGGTTTCACGTTTAAAGTTGAACGTTTAAAGTTGAACGATTAAGGTTGAACGTTTAAGGTTGAACGTTTAAAGTTGAACGTTTAAGGTTGAAAGTTTAAGGTTGAACGTTTAAGATTGAACGTTTAATGTTGAATGTTTAAGGTTGAACGTTTAAGGTTGAACGT
The DNA here is from genome assembly GCA_036925085.1 of Brachycybe producta. NCBI lineage: Eukaryota > Metazoa > Arthropoda > Diplopoda > Playtdesmida > Andrognathidae > Brachycybe > Brachycybe producta. The sequence continues at coordinate 203,297 of JAUPFP010000119.1, read as the reverse complement.
TTAAGGTTGAACATTTAAGGTTGAACGTTTAAGATTGAACGTTTAATGTTGAATGTTTAAGGTTGAACGTTTAAGGTTGAACGTTTAAGGTTGAACATTTAAGGTTGAACGTTTAAGGTTGAACGTTTAAGGTTTCACGTTTAAGGTTGAACATTTAAGGTTTCACGTTTAAGGTTTCATGTTTAAGGTTTCACGTTTAAGGTTTCCCGTTTAAGGTTTCACGTTTAAGTGTTCACGTTTAAGGTTTCACGTTTAAGGTTTCACGTTTAAAGTTTCATGTTTAAGGTTGAACGTTTAACTTTGAACGTATGAGGTTTCACGTTTAAGGTTAAACATTTAAGGTTTCACATTTAAGGTTTCATGTTTAAGGTTTCACATTTAAGGTTTCATGTTTAAGGTTGAACGTTTAAGGTTTCACTTTTAAGGTTGAACGTTTAAGGTTGAACGTTTAAGGTTCAACGTTTAAGGTTTCACAATTAAGGTTTCATGTTTAAGGTTGAACTTTTAAGGTTTCACAATTAAGGTTTCACGTTTAAGGTTGAACGTTTAAGGTTTCACGTTTAAGGTTGAACTTTTAAGGTTGAACGTTTAAGGTTTCACGTTTAAGGTTTCACGTATAAGGTTTCACGTTTAAGGTTGAACGTTTAAGGTTGAACGTTTAAGGTTGAACGTTTAAGGTTGAACGTTTAAGGTTGAACGTTTAAGGTTGAACATTTAAGGTTTCACATTTAACATTGAAAGTTTAAGGTTGAACGTTTAAGGTTGAATGTTTAAGGTTGAACGTTTAAGGTTGAACGTTTAAGGTTGAAGGTTTAAGGTTGAACGTTTAAGGTTGAACGTTTAAGGTTGAACGTTTAAGGTTGAACGTTTAAGGTTGAATGTTTAAGGTTTCACAATTAAGGTTTCACGTTTATTGTTGAACGTTTAAGGTTTCACAATTAAGGTTTCACGTTTAAGGTTGAACGTTTAAGGTTTCACGTCTAAGGTTTCACGTTTAAGGTTTCACGTTTAAGGTTTCACGTTTAAGGTTTCACGTTTAAGGTTTCACGTTTAAGGTTTCACGTTTAAGGTTTCACGTTTAAGGTTTCACGTTTAAGGTTTCACGTTTAAGGTTGAACGTTTAAGGCTGAACATTTAAGGTTGAACGTTTAAGATTGAACGTTTAATGTTGAATGTTTAAGGTTGAACGTTTAAGGTTGAACGTTTAAGGTTGAACATTTAAGGTTGAACGTTTAAGTTTGAACGTTTAAGGTTTCACGTTTAAGGTTGAACATTTAAGGTTTCACGTTTAAGGTTTCATGTTTAAGGTTTCACGTTTAAGGTTTCCCGTTTAAGGTTTCACGTTTAAGTGTTCACGTTTAAGGTTTCACGTTTAAGGTTTCACGTTTAAGGTTTCACGTTTAAGGTTTCACGTTTAAGGTTTCACGTTTAAAGTTGAACGTTTAAAGTTGAACGATTAAGGTTGAACGTTTAAGGTTGAACGTTTAAAGTTGAACGTTTAAGGTTGAACGTTTAAGGTTGAACGTTTAAAGTTGAACGATTAAGGTTGAACGTTTAAGGTTGAACGTTTAAGGTTGAACGTTTAAGGTTTCACGTTTAAGGTTGAACATTTAAGGTTTCACGTTTAAGGTTTCATGTTTAAGGTTTCACGTTTAAGGTTTCCCGTTTAAGGTTTCACGTTTAAGTGTTCACGTTTAAGGTTTCACGTTTAAGGTTTCACGTTTAAAGTTTCATGTTTAAGGTTGAACGTTTAACTTTGAACGTATGAGGTTTCACGTTTAAGGTTAAACATTTAAGGTTTCACATTTAAGGTTTCATGTTTAAGGTTTCACATTTAAGGTTTCATGTTTAAGGTTGAACGTTTAAGGTTTCACTTTTAAGGTTGAACGTTTAAGGTTGAACGTTTAAGGTTGAACGTTTAAGGTTTCACAATTAAGGTTTCATGTTTAAGGTTGAACTTTTAAGGTTTCACAATTAAGGTTTCACGTTTAAGGTTGAACGTTTAAGGTTTCACGTTTAAGGTTGAACTTTTAAGGTTGAACGTTTAAGGTTTCACGTTTAAGGTTTCACGTATAAGGTTTCACGTTTAAGGTTGAACGTTTAAGGTTGAACGTTTAAGGTTGAACGTTTAAGGTTGAACGTTTAAGGTTGAACGTTTAAGGTTGAACATTTAAGGTTTCACATTTAACATTGAAAGTTTAAGGTTGAACGTTTAAGGTTGAATGTTTAAGGTTGAACGTTTAAGGTTGAACGTTTAAGGTTGAAGGTTTAAGGTTGAACGTTTAAGGTTGAACGTTTAAGGTTGAATGTTTAAGGTTTCACAATTAAGGTTTCACGTTTAAGGTTGAACGTTTAAGGTTTCACAATTAAGGTTTCACGTTTAAGGTTGAACGTTTAAGGTTTCACGTTTAAGGTTTCACGTTTAAGGTTTCACGTTTAAGGTTTCACGTTTAAGGTTTCACGTTTAAGGTTTCACGTTTAAGGTTTCACGTTTAAGGTTTCACGTTTAAGGTTGAACGTTTAAGGCTGAACATTTAAGGTTGAACGTTTAAGATTGAACGTTTAATGTTGAATGTTTAAGGTTGAACGTTTAAGGTTGAACGTTTAAGGTTGAACATTTAAGGTTGAACGTTTAAGGTTGAACGTTTAAGGTTTCACGTTTAAGGTTGAACATTTAAGGTTTCACGTTTAAGGTTTCATGTTTAAGGTTTCACGTTTAAGGTTTCCCGTTTAAGGTTTCACGTTTAAGTGTTCACGTTTAAGGTTTCACGTTTAAGGTTTCACGTTTAAGGTTTCACGTTTAAGGTTGAACGTTTAAGGTTTCACGTTTAAAGTTGAACGTTTAAAGTTGAACGATTAAGGTTGAACGTTTAAGGTTGAACGTTTAAAGTTGAACGTTTAAGGTTGAACGTTTAAGGTTGAACGTTTAAAGTTGAACGATTAAGGTTGAACGTTTAAGGTTGAACGTTTAAGGTTGAACGTTTAAGGTTGAACGTTTAATGTTGAACGTTTAAGGTTGAACGATTAAGGTTGAACGATTAAGGTTGAACGTTTAAGGTTGAACGTTTAAGGTTGAACGTTTAAGGTTGAACGTTTAAGGTTGAACGTTTAAGGTTGAACATTTAAGGTTTCACATTTAACATTGAAAGTTTAAGGTTGAACGTTTAAGGTTGAACGTTTAAGGTTGAAAGTTTAAGGTTCAACGTTTAAGGTTCAACGTTTAAGGTTGAACGTTTAAGGTTGAACGTTTAAGGTTGAACGTTTAAGGTTGAACGTTTAAGGTTGAACGTTTAAGGTTGAACGTTTAAGGTTTCACGTTTAAGGTTGAATGTTTAAGGTTTCACAATTAAGGTTCAACGTTTAAGGTTGAACGTTTAAGGTTTCACAATTAAGGTTTCACGTTTAATGTTGAACGTTTAAGGTTGAACGTTTAAGGTTGCACGTTTAAGGTTGCACGTTTAAGGTTGCACGTTTAAGGTTTCACGTTTAAGGTTTCACGTTTAAGGTTTCACGTTTAAGGTTTCACGTTTAAGGTTGAACGTTTAATGTTGAACGTTTAAGGTTGAACGTTTAAGGTTGAACATTTAAGGTTGAACGTTTAATGTTGAACGTTTAAGGTTGAACGTTTAAGGTTGAACGTTTAAGGTTGAACATTTAAGGTTGAACATTTAAGGTTGAACGTTTAAGGTTGAACATTTAAGGTTTCACGTTTAACGTTGAACGTTTAACGTTTCACGTTTAAGGTTTCATGTTTAAGGTTTCACGGTTAAGGTTTTCCGTTTAAGGTTTCACGTTTAAGTGTTCACGTTTAAGGTTTCACATTTAAGGTTGAACGTTTAAGGTTTCACGTTTAAAGTTTCATGTTTAAGGTTGAACGTTTAAAGTTGAACGATTAAGGTTGAACGTTTAAGGTTGAACGTTTAAGGTTAAACGTTTAAGGTTGAACGTTTAAGGTTGAACGTTTAAGCTTGAACGTTTAAGGTTGAACGTTTAAGGTTGAACGTTTAAAGTTGAACGATTAAGGTTGAACGTTTAAAGTTGAACTATTAAGGTTGAACGTTTAAGGTTGAACGTTTAAGGTTGAACGTTTAAGGTTTAACGTTTAAGGTTGAACGTTTAATGTTGAACGTTTAAGGTTGAACGATTAAGGTTGAACGATTAAGGTTGAACGTTTAAGGTTGAACGTTTAAGGTTGAACGTTTAAGGTTGAACCTTTAAGGTTGAACGTTTAAGGTTGAACGTTTAAGGTTGAACGTTTAAGGTTGAACGTTTAAGGTTGAACGTTTAAGGTTGAACATTTAAGGTTGAACATTTAAGGTTGAACGTTTAAGGTTGAACGTTTAAGGTTGAACGTTTAAGGTTGAACGTTTAAGGTTGAACGTTTAAGGTTGAACGTTTAAGGTTGAACGTTTAAGGTTGAACGTTTAAGGTTGAACGTTTTAAGGTTGTACGTTTTAAGGTTGTACGTTTAAGGTTGAACGTTTAAGGTTGAACGTTTAAGGTTGAACATTTAAGGTTGAACGTTTAAGGTTGAAAGTTTAAGGTTGAACATTTAAGGTTGAACGTTTAAGGTTGAATGTTTAAGGTTTCACGTTTAAGGTTTTACGTTTAAGGTTTCACGTTTAAGGTTGAACGTTTAAGGTTTCACATTTAAGGTTGAACGTTTAAAATTTCAAGTTTAAGGATGAACGTTTAAGGTTGAACTTTTAAGGTTTCACGTTTTAAGTTAAACGTTTAAGGTTGAACATTTAAGGTTGAACGTTTAAGGTTGAACGTTTAAGGTTGAACGTTTAAGGTTGAACGTTTAATTATGAACGTTTAAGATTGAACGTTTAAGGTTGAACATTTAAAGCTGAACGTTTAAGGTTTCACATTTAAGGTTTCAAGTTTAAGGATGAACGTTTAAGGTTGAACTTTTAAGGTTTCACGTTTTAAGTTGAACGTTTAAGGTTGAACGTTTTAAGGTTGTACGTTTTAAGGTTGTACGTTTAAGGTTGAACGTTTAAGGTTGAACGTTTAAGGTTAAACGTTTAAGGCTGAACGTTTAAGGTTGAACGTTTAAGGTTGAACATTTAAGGTTGAACGTTTAAGGTTGAAAGTTTAAGGTTGAACATTTAAGGTTGAACGTTTAAGGTTGAATGTTTAAGGTTTCACGTTTAAGGTTTTACGTTTAAGGTTTCACGTTTAAGGTTGAACGTTTAAGGTTTCACATTTAAGGTTGAACGTTTAAAATTTCAAGTTTAAAGATGAACGTTTAAGGTTGAACTTTTAAGGTTTCACGTTTAAATTTTCACGTTTAATGTTGAACGTTTAAGGTTGAACGTTTAAGGTTGAACGTTTAAGGTTGAACGTTTAAGGTTTCACGTTTAAGGTTGAACGTTTAAGGTTTCACGTTTAACATTGAAAGTTTAAGGTTGAACGTTTAAGGTTGAATGTTTAAGGTTGAACATTTAAGGTTGAACGTTTAAGGTTGAGCGTTTAAGGTTTCACGTTTAAATTTTCACGTTTAATGTTGAACGTTTAAGGTTGAACGTTTAAGGTTGAACGTTTAAGGTTGAACGTTTAAGGTTTCACGTTTAAGGTTGAACGTTTAAGGTTTCACGTTTAACATTGAAAGTTTAAGGTTGAACGTTTAAGGTTGAATGTTTAAGGTTGAACGTTTAAGGTTGAACGTTTAAGGTTGAATGTTTAAGGTTGAACGATTAAGGTTGAACGTTTAAGGTTGAACGTTTAAGGTTGAACATTTAAGGTTGAACGTTTAAGGTTGAACGTTTAAGGTTGAACATTTAAGGTTGAACATTTAAGGTTGAACGTTTAAGGTTTCACGTTTAAGGTTTCACGTTTAAGGTTGAACGTTTAAGATTTCACATTTAAGGTTTCATGTTTAAGGTTTCACATTTAAGGTTTCATGTTTAAGGTTGAACATTTAAGGTTTCACGTTTAAGGTTGAACGTTTAAGGTTGACTGTTTAAGGTTGAACGTTTAAGGTTGAACGTTTAAGGTTTCACAATTACGGTTTCATGTTTAAGGTTGAACGTTTAAGGTTTCACAATTAAGGTTTCACGTTTAAGGTTGAACGTTTAAGGTTTCACGTTTAAGGTTGAACTTTTAGGGTTTCACGTTTAAGGTTTCACGTTTAAGGTTTCACGTTTAAGGTTTCACGTTTAAGGTTTCACGTTTAAGGTTTCACGTTTAAGGTTTCACGTTTAAGGTTTCACGTTTAAGTGTGAACGTTTAAGGTTGAACGTTTAAGGTTGAACGTTTAATATTTCACGTTTAAGGTTGAACGTTTAAGATTGAACGTTTAATGTTGAACGTTTAAGGTTGAACGTTTAAGGTTGAACATTTAAGGTTGAACGTTTAAGGTTGAACGTATAAGGTTGAACTTTTAAGATTGAACGTTTAAGGTTTCACGTTTAAGGTTTCACGTTTAAGGTTTCACGTTTAAGGTTTCACGTATAAGGTTTCACGTTTAAGGTTGAACGTTTAAGGTTGAACGTTTAAGGTTGAATATTTAAGGTTGAACGTTTAAGGTTGAACGTTTAAGGTTGAACGTTTAAATTTAAACATTTAAGGTTGAACGTTTAAGGTTGAACGTTTAATGTTGAACGTTTAAGGTTGAACGATTAAGGTTGAACGTTTAAGGTTGAACGTTTAAGGTTGAACGTTTAAGGTTTCACGTTTAAAGTTTCACGTTTAAGGTTGAACGTTTAACGTTAAACATATGAGGTTTCACGTTTAAGGTTTTACGTTTAAGGTTGAACGTTTAAGGTTGAACGTTCAAGGTTGAACGTTTAAGGTTTCACGTTTAAGGTTGAACGTTTAAAGTTGAATGTTTAAGGTTACACATTTAAGGTTTCAAGTTTAAGGATGAACGTTTAAGGTTTAGCGTTTAAGGTTTCAAGTTTAAATTTTCACGTTTAATGTTGAACGTTTAAGGTTGAACGTTTAAGGTTGAACGTTTAAGGTTGAACGTTTAAGGTTGAACGTTTAAGGTTGAACGTTTAAGGTTGAATGTTTAAGGTTACACATTTAAGGTTTCAAGTTTAAGGATGAACGTTTAAGGTTGAGCGTTTAAGGTTTCACGTTTAAATTTTCACGTTTAATGTTGAATGTTTAAGGTTGAACGTTTAAGGTTGAACGTTTAAGGTTGAACGTTTAAGGTTGAACGTTTAAGGTTTCACGTTTAACATTGAAAGTTTAAGGTTGAACGTTTAAGGTTGAATGTTTAAGGTTGAATGTTTAAGGTTGAACGTTTAAGGTTGAACGTTTAAGGTTGAACGTTTAAGGTTGAACGTATAAGGTTGAACGTTTAAGGTTGAACGTTTAAGGTTGAACGTTTAAGGTTGAACGTTTAAGGTTTCACATTTAAGGTTGAACGTTTAAGGTTGAACGTTTAAGGTTGAACGTTTAAGGTTGAACGTTTAAGGTTGAACGTTTAGGGTTGAACGTTTAAGGTTTCACGTTTAAGGTTGAACGTTTAAGATTTCACATTTAAGGTTTCATGTTTAAGGTTTCACGTTTAAGGTTTCATGTTTAAGGTTGAACGTTTAAGGTTTCACGTTTAAGGTTGAACGTTTAAGGTTGAATGTTTAAGGTTGAACGTTTAAGGTTGAACGTTTAAGGTTTCACAATTAAGGTTTCACGTTTAAGGTTGAACGTTTAAGGTTTCACATTTAAGGTTGAACGTTTAAGGTTGAATGTTTAAGGTTGAACGTTTAGGTTGAACGTTTAAGGTTTCACAATTAAGGTTTCACGTTTAAGGTTGAACGTTTAAGGTTTCACAATTAAGGTTTCACGTTTAAGGTTGAACATTTAAGGTTTCACGTTTAAGGTTGAACTTTTAAGGTTGAACGTTTAAGGTTTCACGTTTAAGGTTTCACGTTTAAGGTTTCACGTTTAAGGTTTCCCGTTTAAGGTTTCACATTTAAGTGTTCACGTTTAAGGTTTCACGTTTAAGGTTTCATGTTTAAGGTTTCCCGTTTATGGTTTCACGTTTAAGTGTTCACGTTTAAGGTTTCACGTTTAAGGTTTCACGTTTAAGGTTTCATTTAGGAAAACACACTTCAGCTATACCTTCACATGTAAAGGTTATGGTAGTTAACTGTTGGAGTCTAAGAAACAAAGTTCCTGAGTTCATTGCGGCAGTTGAGGAGACTGGTTGCAATATAATTCTTGGTACAGAGTCATGGCTTGTTGATACTGTTAATAATGGGGAAATATTTCCAGATGGTTTCACAGTGTACCGTAGAGACAGGGTTGGTCGTTCTGGAGGTGGGGTTTTCATAGCTATTTCACAAATATTTCATAGTTGCAGGGAAACAAGTTTTGAAACAGACTGTGAAATAGTATGTTGTAGTTTAAGGCTAAGAATGGTAAAAAGGTGTTTTTATATTCTTTCTATCGGCCACCGGGATCCTCCATAGCAGATGTCACTAGTGTAAGAACTTCTTTTTACACTCTTCATCGTAAATACCATAGCCCAATCATTATTTTAGGAGGTGATGTAAATTTTCCAAACATCAACTGGGAAATGCATACAGTGATCAGTGGCAGTGACAAGCCATTAGCAGTTTCATTTTTAGATAGTATGAAGACTTATTCAATGGAACAGGTTGTAACTAAACCAACCAGAAATGACAAAATTCTTGATGTAGTACTGACTAATAGTCCGGAGTTATTATCCAATGTTAGGGTATCAGGGGAATTAGTGATCATCAGATTGTCTTATGTGATGTTAATGCATGTGTGGAAAAAATTTCTGAGGTTAAAAGAGTAGTGTTTCTTTTTAACAAATGTAATTGGGATGGTTTTAAGTCACATTTGATAGATAATTTTCATAAATTTAAAGAATGTTTTCATCCTCAAAATGTGAATTTGAATTGGTCACGATTTCATAGTTTAATTTTAAATGGGTCTTCCTCCTTTATTCCAACCAAGGTAGTTAGAGACTGTGCCACACCAGTATGGTACACTAGCAAAGTTAAAAGGGCTCTTCGTAAGCAATGCTTATGGAGGAATAGGGCTAGAAATCACCCAAAATTAGTGAATTGCAATGAATTCCGTATTGCACGCACAGCAGCGAAACGGGAAATCTTGTTAGCTCACGATAATTTTAAAACAGAAACGCTTGGAGAATGGTTAAAAACGGACCCAAAATTATTTTGGCATTACATCAAGAACTCTGGGCGAAGTAGAGAATCTATTCCTTCTCTGGTTGACACAAATGGGAAGCTTGTTTCAGATCCAGTAGGGAAAGCTACCTTATTAAATGAACAATACAAGAAGGTCTTCACAATTGATGATGGCATACCACATGAGGGTTTTCCTTCAACATCTCTTTTTATGGATCAAATTGTAATAACTGCAGATGGGATAGTCAAGCAACTTCTAAAATTAGACTCAAATAAAACCTGTGGTCTAGATGAGATGTATGCTATCATTTTAAAAAATCTTGCACAAGAGTTGGGTCCATACCTTCAGTTAATTTTTCAACAGAGTTTAGATGTAGGTATTGTACCAGATATGTGGAAATTAGCTAATGTTAGTCCAATTTTTAAATCAGGAGACAAGTCTCAGGTAACTAATTACAGACCCGTGTCTTTAACCTCGATAGTTTGCAAGGTCCTTGAATATATTATATATTCCTCCTCAATGAATTTTCTTATGAAAAACAATCTTTTGTGTGATAACCAGCATGGGTCTCTTAGGGGGCATTCATGTGAAACCCAGCTTATTCTTTTAGTTGATGACCTTCAGAAAATTTTAGACAAAGGCAGTCAGATAGATTTGGTTTTTCTTGATCTCTGCAAGGCATTTGACACAGTTTCTCACTCAAAACTAATGACAAAAATTAGTGGGTATGGATTGGGTGAACAGGTGTATAAATGGGTGCATTCTTTTTTGAGTGATAGGAAACAAAGGGTTGTTGCAGGTGGGTCTGAATCTGACTGGATAGGGGTTACATCAGGGTTTCCTCAGGGTAGTGTGTTGGGTCCACTTCTGTTTCTTTTGTATATCAATGACCTCAGCAGTTAAGTTAGCAGCAATTGCCGGCTATTTGCAGATGATACAATAATTTATCGTGAGGTTACCTCAGACAATGATTGCCATATTATTGATAGTGACTTGAAAGCAATAGAGGCATGGTGTTCTAAATGGCAACTTCAACTTAATAAGGGAAAATGTTGTGTAATGAGGGTAGCTAGGGGAAAGAATCCAATAATATTTCCATATAGAATAGGGGAGATTCCACTTAATAACGTAAATTCTTATAAATATTTGGGGGTAACGATTACAGCTAAACTTTCTTGGAAGCTGCATGTCGAACAGAGTATTTCCAAGTCTATGCAGATGCTTAGGTTTAGTCAACGTGTTCTAAGAAGGTGTCTCAGGGAGGTAAAATGTATAGCATATCAATCATTAGTACGTCCCCATCTAGAATACTGCAGCTCCGTGTGGAATCCCCACACTGAGGACTTAGCTCACTCTATAGAAATGGTCCAACGCAGGGCTGCTAGGTTTGTTTGTGGTAAATATGGATATGCCGACAGTGTAACTAAAATGCTTTCAGAGCTTGATTGGGATAGTTTACTTGCAAGATGTTCAGATTTTAATCTTAATATCTTTAATCGAATGCTAGAAGGCTCTTGCCCTAAACCTACTTCAAGTAAACTTTGCAGGGCATTATATTTGGGTAGGGGTGACCACTCTAACAAAGTTGGAGAGATTTTTGCACGAACATATTCTTATTACTGGTCATTTGTCCCGAGGGCGATTCGACAATGGAACTCGCTTGCTGTGGATTTTGTTAAGGAAAAACGTATTTTATGGGAGTCATAATTTTGTTTTGTTTTGACAATGCATATATTTGCAGCATTAAAAATATTGAAATTGTTGTTGGGTTTATATCATTAGGGTTTTATATTTTCTGGTTTTGACAATGCATTTTCTATGCTGCACTTGGACTCTTGTCCCTCTGCCATAGGCCTTTATGGCTGCTTGCAGAGTAATTTTTCAAATTCAAATTTAAATTTCACGTTTAAGGTTGAACGTTTAAGGTTTCACGTTTAAAGTTTCATGTTTAAGGTTGAACGTTTAACTTTGAACGTATGAGGTTTCACGTTTAAGGTTAAACGTTTAAGGTTTCACATTTAAGGTTTCATGTTTAAGGTTTCACGTTTAAGGTTTCATGTTTAAGGTTGAAGGTTTAAGGTTTCACGTTTAAGGTTGAACGTTTAAGGTTGAATGTTTAAGGTTGAACATATAAGGTTGAACGTTTAAATGTTCACAATTAAGGTTTCACGTTTAAGGTTGAACGTTTAAGGTTTCACAATTAAGGTTTCACGTTTAAGGTTGAACGTTTAAGGTTTCACGTTTAAGGTTGAACTTTTAAGGTTGAACGTTTATGGTTGAACTTTTAAGGTTGAACGTTTAAGGTTGAACGTTTAAGGTTTCACGTTTAAGGTTTTACGTTTAAGGTTTCACGTTTAAGGTTGACCGTTTAATGTTTCACGTTTAAGGTTGAACGTTTAAAGTTGAACGTTTAAGATTGAACGTTTAATGTTGAATGTTTAAGGTTGAACGTTTAAGGTTGAACATTTAAGGTTGAACGTTTAAGCTTGAATGTTTAAGGTTGAACGTTTAAGGTTGAACGTTTAAGGTTGAACGTTTAAGGTTGAACGTTTAAGGTTGAACGTTTAAGGTTGAACGTTTAATGTTTCATGTTTAAGGTTTCACGTTTAAGGTTTCACGTTTAAGGTTTCACGTTTAAGGTTTCACATTTAAGGTTTCAAGATTAAGGTTGAATGTTTAAGGTTTTACGTTTAAGGTTGAATGTTTAAGGTTGAACGTTCAAGGTTGAACACTTAAGGTTGAACGTTTAAGGTTTCAAGTTTAAGGATGAACGTTTAAGGTTGAGCGTTTAAGGTTTCACGTTTAAATTTTCACGTTTAATGTTGAACGTTTAAGGTTGAACGTTTAAGGTTGAACGTTTAAGGTTGAATGTTTAAGGTTACACATTTAAGGTTTCAAGTTTAAGGATGAACGTTTAAGGTTGAGCGTTTAAGGTTTCACGTTTAAATTTTCACGTTTAATGTTGAACGTTTAAGGTTGAACGTTTAAGGTTGAACGTTTAAGGTTGAACGTTTAAGGTTTCACGTTTAACATTGAAAGTTTAAGGTTGAACGTTTAAGGTTGAATGTTTAAGGTTGAACGTTTAAGGTTGAACGTTTAAGGTTGAACGTTTAAGGTTGAACGTTTAAGGTTGAACGTTTAAGGTTGAACGTTTAAGGTTGAACGTTTAAGGTTGAACGTTTAAGGTTTAACGTTTAAGGTTAAACATTTAAGTTTAAACATTTAAGGTTAAACGTTTAAGGTTTCACGTTTAAGGTTTCACGTTTAAGGTTGAACGTTTAAGGATTCTCATTTAAGGTTGAACGTTTAAGGTTGAATGTTTAAGGTTGAACGTTTAAGGTTGAACGTTTAGGGTTGAACGTTTAAGGTTTCACGTTTAAGGTTGAACGTTTAAGATTTCACATTTAAGGTTTCATGTTTAAGGTTTCACGTTTAAGGTTTCATGTTTAAGGTTGAACGTTTAAGGTTTCACATTTAAGGTTGAACGTTTAAGGTTGAATGTTTAAGGTTGAACGTTTAAGGTTGAACATTTAAGGTTTCACAATTAAGGTTTCACGTTTAAAGTTGAACATTTAAGGTTTCACAATTAAGGTTTCACGTTTAAGGTTGAACGTTTAAGGTTTCACGTTTAAGGTTTCACGTTTAAGGTTGAACTTTTAAGGTTGAACGTTTAAGGTTTCACGTTTAAGGTTGAACGTTTAAGGTTTCACGTTTAAGGTTTCACGTTTAAGGTTTCACGTTTAAGGTTTCACGTTTAAGGTTTCACGTTTAAGGTTTCACGTTTAAGGTTTCACGTTTAAGGTTTCACGTTTAAGGTTGAACGTTTAAGGATTCACATTTAAGGTTGAACGTTTAAGGTTGAACGTTTAAGGTTGAACGTTTAGAGTTGAACTTTTAAGGTTTCACGTTTAAGGTTGAACGTTTAAGATTTCACATTTAAGGTTTCATGTTTAAGGTTTCACGTTTAAGGTTTCATGTTTAAGGTTGAACGTTTAAGGTTTCACGTTTAAGGTTGAACGTTTAAGGTTGAATGTTTAAGGTTGAACGTTTAAGGTTTCACAATTAAGGTTTCACGTTTAAGGTTGAACATTTAAGGTTTCACAATTAAGGTTTCACGTTTAAGGTTGAACGTTTAAGGTTTCACGTTTAAGGTTGAACTTTTAAGGTTGAACGTTTAAGGTTTCACGTTTAAGGTTGAACGTTTAAGGTTTCACGTTTAAGGTTTCACGTTTAAGGTTTCACGTTTAAGGTTTCACGTTTAAGGTTTCACGTTTAAGGTTTCACGTTTAAGGTTTCACGTTTAAGGTTTCATGTTTAAGGTTTCCCGTTTAAGGTTTCACGTTTAAGTGTTCACGTTTAAGGTTTCACGTTTAAGGTTTCACGTTTAAGGTTTCATTTAGGAAAACACACTTCAGCTATACCTTCACATGTAAAGGTTATGGTAGTTAACTGTTGGAGTCTAAGAAACAAAGTTCCTGAGTTCATTGCGGCAGTTGAGGAGACTGGTTGCAATATAATTCTTGGTACAGAGTCATGGCTTGTTGATACTGTTAATAATGGGGAAATATTTCCAGATGGTTTCACAGTGTACCGTAGAGACAGGGTTGGTCGTTCTGGAGGTGGGGTTTTCATAGCTATTTCACAAATATTTCATAGTTGCAGGGAAACAAGTTTTGAAACAGACTGTGAAATAGTATGTTGTAGTTTAAGGCTAAAGAATGGTAAAAAGGTGTTTTTATATTCTTTCTATCGGCTACCGGGATCCTCCATAGCAGATGTCACTAGTGTAAGAACTTCTTTGGACACTCTTCATCGTAAATACCATAGCCCAATCATTATTTTAGGAGGTGATGTAAATTTTCCAAACATCAACTGGGAAATGCATACAGTGATCAGTGGCAGTGACAAGCCATTAGCAGTTTCATTTTTAGATAGTATGAATACTTATTCAATGGAACAGGTTGTAACTAAACCAACCAGAAATGACAAAATTCTTGATGTAGTACTGACTAATAGTCCGGAGTTATTATCCAATGTTAGGGTATCAGGGAGAATTAGTGATCATCAGATTGTCTTATGTGATGTTAATGCATGTGTGGAAAAAATTTCTGAGGTTAAAAGAGTAGTGTTTCTTTTTAACAAATGTAATTGGGATGGTTTTAAGTCACATTTGATAGATAATTTTCATAAATTTAAAGAATGTTTTCATCCTCAAAATGTGAATTTGAATTGGTCACGATTTCGTAGTTTAATTTTAAATGGTTCTTCCTCCTTTATTCCAACCAAGGTAGTTAGAGACTGTGCCACACCAGTATGGTACACTAGCAAAGTTAAAAGGGCTCTTCGTAAGCAACGCTTATGGAGGAATAGGGCTAGAAATCACCCAAAATTAGTGAATTGCAATGAATTCCGTATTGCATGCACAGCAGCGAAACGGGAAATCTTGTTAGCTCACGATAATTTTAAAACAGAAACGCTTGGAGAATGGTTAAAAACGGACCCAAAATTATTTTGGCGTTACATCAAGAACTCTAGGCGAAGTAGAGAATCTATTCCTTCTCTGGTTGACACAAATGAGAAGCTTGTTTCAGATCCAGTAGGGAAAGCTACCTTATTAAATGAACAATACAAGAAGGTCTTCACAATTGATGATGGCATACCACATGAGGGTTTTCCTTCAACATCTCTTTTTATGGATCAAATTGTAATAACTGCAGATGGGATAGTCAAGCAACTTCTAAAATTAGACTCAAATAAAACCTGTGGTCCAGATGAGATGTATGCTATCATTTTAAAAAATCTTGCACAAGAGTTGGGTCCATACCTTCAGTTAATTTTTCAACAGAGTTTAGATGTAGGTATTGTACCAGATATGTGGAAATTAGCTAATGTTAGTCCAATTTTTAAATCAGGAGACAAGTCTCCGGTAACTAATTACAGACCCATGTCTTTAACCTTGATAGTTTGCAAGGTCCTTGAACATATTATATATTCCTCCTCAATGAATTTTCTTATGAAAAACAAGCATGGGTCTCTTAGGGGGCGTTCATGTGAAACCCAGCTTATTCTTTTAGTTGATGACCTTCAGAAAATTTTAGACAAAGGCAGTCAGATAGATTTGGTTTTTCTTGATCTCTGCAAGGTATTTGACACAGTTTCTCACTCAAAACTAATGACAAAAATTAGTGGGTATGGATTGGGTGAACAGGTGTATAAATGGGTGCATTCTTTTTTGAGTGATAGGAAACAAAAGGTTGTTGCAGGTGGGTCTGAATCTGACTGGATAGGGGTTACATCAGGGGTTCCTCAGGGTAGTGTGTTGGGTCCACTTCTGTTTCTTTTGTATATCAATGACCTCAGCAGTTAAGTTAGCAGCAATTGCTGGCTATTTGCAGATGATACAATAATTTATTGTGAGGTTACCTCTGACAATGATTGCCATATTATTGATAGTGACTTGAAAGCAATAGAGGCATGGTGTTTTAAATGGCAACTTCAACTTAATAAGGGAAAATGTTGTGTAATGAGGGTAGCTAGGGGAAAGAATCCAATAATATTTCCATATAGAATAGGGGAGATTCCACTTAATAACGTAAATTCTTATAAATATTTGGGGGTAACGATTACAGCTAAACTTTCTTGGAAGCTGCATGTCGAACAGATTATTTCCAAGTCTATGCAGATGCTTAGGTTTAGTGAACGTGTACTAAGAAGGTGTCTCAGGGAGGTAAAATGTATAGCATATCAATCATTAGTATGTCCCCATCTAGAATACTGCAGCTCCGTGTGGAATCCCCACACTGAGGACTTAGCTCACTCTATAGAAATGGTCCAACGCAGGGCTGCTAGGTTTGTTTGTGGTAAATATGGATATGCCGACAGTGTAACTAAAATGCTTTCAGAGCTTGGTTGGGATAGTTTACTTGCAAGACGTTCAGATTTTAATCTTAATATCTTTAATCGAATGCTAGAAGGCTCTTGCCCTAAACCTACTTCAAGTAAACTTTGCAGGGCATTATATTTGGGTAGGGGTGACCACTCTAACAAAGTTGGAGAGATTTTTGCACGAACATATTCTTATTACTGGTCATTTGTCCCGAGGACGATTCGACAATGGAACTCGCTTGCTGTGGATTTTGTGCAGGAAAAACGTATTTTATGGGAGTCATAATTTTGTTTTGTTTTGACAATGCATATATTTGCAGCATTAAAAATATTGAAATTGTTGTTGGGTTTATATAATTAGGGTTTTATATTTTCTGGTTTTGACAATGCATTTCCTATGCTGCACTTGGACTCTTGTCCCTCTGCCATAGGCCTTTATGGCTGCTTGCAGAGTAATTTTTCAAATTCAAATTCAAATTTCACGTTTAAGGTTGAACGTTTAAGGTTTCACGTTTAAAGTTTCATGTTTAAGGTTCAACGTTTAACTTTGAACGTATGAGGTTTCACGTTTAAGGTTAAACGTTTAAGGTTTCACATTTAAGGTTTCATGTTTAAGGTTTCACGTTTAAGGTTTCATGTTTAAGGTTGAAGGTTTAAGGTTTCACGTTTAAGGTTGAACGTTTAAGGTTGAATGTTTAAGGTTGAACATATAAGGTTGAACGTTTAAGGTTTCACAATTAAGGTTTCACGTTTAAGGTTGAACGTTTAAGGTTTCACAATTAAGGTTTCACAATTAAGGTTTCACGTTTAAGGTTGAACGTTTAAGGTTTCACGTTTAAGGTTGAACTTTTAAGGTTGAACATTTATGGTTGAACTTTTAAGGTTGAACGTTTAAGGTTGAACGTTTAAGGTTGAACGTTTAAGGTTTCACGTTTAAGGTTTCACGTTTAAGGTTTTACGTTTAAGGTTTCACGTTTAAGGTTGAACGTTTAATGTTTCACGTTTAAGGTTGAACGTTTAAAGTTGAACGTTTAAGATTGAACGTTTAATGTTGAACGTTTAAGGTTGAACGTTTAAGGTTGAACATTTAAGGTTGAACGTTTAAGCTTGAATGTTTAATGTTGAACGTTTAAGGTTGAACGTTTAAGGTTGAACGTTTAAGGTTGAACGTTTAAGGTTGAACGGTTAAGGTTGAACGTTTAAGGTTGAACGTTTAAGGTTGAACATTTAATGTTTCATGTTTAAGGTTTCACGTTTAAGGTTTCACGTTTAAGGTTTCACGTTTAAGGTTTCACGTTTAAGGTTTCACGTTTAAAGTTTCAATATTAAGGTTGAACGTTTAAGGTTTTACGTTTAAGGTTGAATGTTTAAGGTTGAACGTTCAAGGTTGAACGTTTAAGGTTTCACGTTTAAGGTTGAACGTTTAAGGTTGAACGTTTAAAGTTGAATGTTTAAGGTTACACATTGAAGGTTTCAAGTTTAAGGATGAACGTTTAAGGTTGAGCGTTTAAGGTTTCACGTTTAAATTTTCACATTTAATGTTGAACGTTTAAGGTTGAACGTTTAAGGTTGAACGTTTAAGGTTGAACGTTTAAGGTTGAATGTTTAAGGTTACACATTTAAGGTTTCAAGTTTAAGGATGAACGTTTAAGGTTGAGCGTTTAAGGTTTCACGTTTAAATTTTCACGTTTAATGTTGAAAGTTTAAGGTTGAACGTTTAAGGTTGAACGTTTAAGGTTGAACGTTTAAGGTTGAACGTTTAAGGTTGAACGTTTAAGGTTGAACGTTTAAGGTTGAACGTTTAATGTTTCACGTTTAAGGTTGAACGTTTAAAGTTGAACGTTTAAAGTTGAACGTTTAAGATTGAACGTTTAATGTTGAACGTTTAAGGTTGAACGTTTAAGGTTGAACATTTAAGGTTGAACGTTTAAGCTTGAATGTTTAATGTTGAACGTTTAAGGTTGAGCGTTTAAGGTTTCACGTTTAAATTTTCACGTTTAATGTTGAACGTTTAAGGTTGAACGTTTAAGGTTGAATGTTTAAGGTTGAACATATAAGGTTGAACGTTTAAGGTTTCACAATTAAGGTTTCACGTTTAAGGTTGAACGTTTAAGGTTTCACAATTAAGGTTTCACAATTAAGGTTTCACAATTAAGGTTGAACGTTTAAGGTTGAACGTTTAAGGTTTCACGTTTAAGGTTGAACGTTTATGGTTGAACTTTTAAGGTTGAACGTTTAAGGTTGAACGTTTAAGGTTGAACGTTTAAGGTTTCACGTTTAAGGTTTTACGTTTAAGGTTTTACGTTTAAGGTTTCACGTTTAAGGTTGAACGTTTAATGTTTCACGTTTAAGGTTGAACGTTTAAAGTTGAACGTTTAAGGTTTCACGTTTAAGGTTTCACATTTAAGGTTTCACGTTTAAGGTTTCACGTTTAAGGTTTCATGTTTAAGGTTGAATGTTTAAGGTTGAACGTTTAATGTTGAACGTTTAAGGTTGAACGATTAAGGTTGAACGTTTAAGGTTGAACGTTTAAGGTTGAACGTTTAATGTTGAACGTTTAAGGTTTCACGTTTAAGGTTTCACGTTTAAGGTTTCACGTTTAAGGTTTCACGTTTAAGGTTTCATGTTTAAGGTAGAACGTTTAAGGTTGAACGTTTAAGGTTGAACGTTTAAGGTTGAACGTTTAAGGTTGAATGTTTAAGGTTGAACGTTTAAGGTTGAACGTTTAAGGTTTCACGTTTAAGGTTTCACGTTTAAGGTTTCACGTTTAAGGTTTCACGTTTAAGGTTTCACGTTTAAGGTTTCACGTTTAAGGTTGAATGTTTAAGGTTGAACGTTTAATGTTGAACGTTTAAGGTTGAACGATTAAGGTTGAACGTTTAAGGTTGAACGTTTAAGGTTGAACGTTTAAGGTTGAACGTTTAAGGTTTCACGTTTAAAGTTTCACGTTTAAGGTTGAACGTTTAAGGTTGAACGTTTAAGGTTGAACGTTTAAGGTTTCACAATTAAGGTTTCACGTTTAAGGTTGAACGTTTAAGGTTTCACAATTAAGGTTTCACGTTTAAGGTTGAACTTTTAATGTTGAACGTTTAAGGTTTCACGTTTAAGGTTTCACGTTTAAGGTTTCACGTTTAAGGTTGAACGTTTAATGTTTCACGTTTAAGGTTGAACGTTTAAGGTTGAATGTTTAAGGTTGAACGTTTAAGGTTTCACGTTTAAGGTTTCACGTTTAAGGTTTCACGTTTAAGGTTTCACGTTTAAGGTTTCACGTTTAAGGTTTCACGTTTAAGGTTTCACGTTTAAGGTTTCACGTTTAAGGTTGAACGTTTAAGGTTGAACGTTTAAGGTTGAACGTTTAAGATTTAACGTTTAAGGTAGAACGTTTAAGGTTGAACGTTTAAGGTTGAACGTTTAAGGTTGAACGTTTAAGGTTGAATGTTTAAGGTTGAACGTTTAAGGTTGAACGTTTAAGGTTGAAAGTTTAAGGTTGAACGTTTAAGGTTGAACGTTTAAGGTTTCACAATTAAGGTTTCACGTTTAAGGTTGAACTTTTAATGTTGAACGTTTAAGGTTTCACGTTTAAAGTTGAACGTTTAAAATTGAACGTTTAATGTTGAACGTTTAAGGTTGAACGTTTAAGGTTGAACGTTTAAGGTTGAATGTTTAAGGTTGAACGTTTAAGGTTTCACGTTTAAGGTTTCACGTTTAAGGTTTCACGTTTAAGGTTTCACGTTTAAGGTTTCACGTTTAAGGTTTCACGTTTAAGGTTTCACGTTTAAGGTTTCACGTTTAAGGTTGAACGTTTAAGGTTGAACGTTTAAGGTTGAACGTTTAAGATTTAACGTTTAAGGTAGAACGTTTAAGGTTGAACGTTTAAGGTTGAACGTTTAAGGTTGAACGTTTAAGGTTGAATGTTTAAGGTTGAACGTTTAAGGTTGAACGTTTAAGGTTGAAAGTTTAAGGTTGAACGTTTAAGGTTGAACGTTTAAGGTTGAACGTTTAAGGTTGAACGTTTAAGGTTGAACGTATAAGGTTGAACGTTTAAGGTTGAACATTTAAGGTTGAACGTTTAAGGTTGAACGTTTAAGGTTGAACATTTAAGGTTAAACGTTTAAGGTTTCACGTTTAAGGTTTCACGTTTAAGGTTTCACGTTTAAGGTTTCACGTTTAAGGTTTCAAGTTTAATGTTGAACGTTTAAGTTTGAACGTTTAAGGTTGAACGTTTAAGGTTGAATATTTAAGGTCGAACGTTTAAGGTTTCACGTTTAAGGTTTCACGTTTAAGGTTTCACGTTTAAGGTTTCACGTTTAAGGTTTCACGTTTAAGGTTAAACATTTAAGGTTGAACGTTTTAGGTTGAACGTTTAAGGTTGAACGTTTAAGGTTGAACGTTTAAGGTTGAACGTTTAAGGTTGAACGTTTAAGGTTTCACGTTTAAGGTTTCACGTTTAAGGTTGAACGTTTAAGGTTGAACGTTTAAGGTTTCACGTTTAACGTTGAACGTTTAAGGTTGAACGTTTAAGGTTGAACGTTTAAGGTTGAACGTTTAAAGTTGAACGTTTAAGGTTTCACGTTTAAGGTGTAACGTTTAAAGTTGAATGTTTAAGGTTACACATTTAAGGTTTCAAGTTTAAGGATGAACGTTTAAGGTGGAGCGTTTAAGGTTTCACGTTTAAATTTTCACGTTTAATGTTGAACGTTTAAGGTTGAACGTTTAAGGTTGAACGTTTAAGGTTGAACGTTTAAGGTTTCACGTTTAAGGTTTCACGTTTAAGGTTGAACATTTAAGGTTGAATATTTAAGGTCGAACGTTTAAGGTCGATCGTTTAATGTCGAACGTTTAAGGTTTCACGTTTAAGGTTTCACGTTTAACATTGAAAGTTTAAGGTTGAACGTTTAAGGTTGAACGTTTAAGGTTGAACGTTTAAGGTTTCACGGTTAAGGTTGAACGTTTAAGGTTTCACGTTTAAGGTTGAACTTTTAAGGTTGAACGTTTATGGTTGAACTTTTAAGGTTGAACGTTTAAGGTTGAACGTTTAAGGTTGAACGTTTAAGGTTTCACGTTTAAGGTTTCACATTTAAGGTTTCACGTTTAAGGTTTCACGTTTAAGGTTTCACGTTTAAGGTTTCACATTTAAGGTTGAACGTTTAAGGTTGAACGTTTAAGGTTGAACGTTTAAGGTTTCACGTTTAAGGTTTCACGTTTAAGGTTTCACGTTTAAGGTTTCATGTTTAACATTGACCATTTAAGGTTGAACGTTTAAGGTTGAACGTTTAAGGTTGAACATTTAAGGTTGAACGTTTAAGGTTGAACGTTTAAGGTTGAACGTTTAAGGTTTCACGTTTAAGGTTTCACATTTAAGGTTTCACGTTTAAGGTTTCACGTTTAAGGTTTCACGTTTAAGGTTTCACATTTAAGGTTGAACGTTTAAGGTTGAACGTTTAAGGTTGAACGTTTAAGGTTTCACGTTTAAAGTTTCACGTTTAAGGTTTCACGTTTAACATTGACCATTTAAGGTTGAACGTTTAAGGTTGAACGTTTAAGGTTGAACATTTAAGGTTGAACATTTAAGGTTGAACGTTTAAGGTTTCACGTTTAAGGTTTCACGTTTAAGGTTTCACGTTTAAGGTTAAACGTTTAAGGTTGAACGTTTTAGGTTGAACATTTAAGGTTGAACGTTTAAGGTTGAACGTTTAAGGTTGAACGTTTAAGGTTGAACGTTTAAGGTTGAACGTTTAAGGTTTCACGTTTAAGGTTGAACGTTTAAGGTTGAACGTTTAAGGTTTCACGTTTAAGGTTGAACGTTTAAGGTTGAATGTTTAATGTTGAACGTTTAAGGTTGAACGTTTAAGGTTTCAAAATTAAGGTTTCACGTTTAAGGTTGAATGTTTAAGGTTTCACAATTAAGTTTTCACGTTTAAGGTTTAACATTTAAGGTTTCACGTTTAAGGTTGAACTTTTAATGTTGAACGTTTAAGGTTGAACGTTTAAGGTTTCACATTTAAGGTTGAACATTTAAGGTTGAACGTTTAGGTTAAACGTTTAAGGTTGAACGTTTAAGGTTTCACATTTAAGTTTGAACGTTTAAAGATGAATGTTTAATTTTACACATTTAAGGTTTCAAGTTTAAGGATGAACGTTTAAGGTTGAGCATTTAAGGTTTCACGTTTAAGGTTTCATGTTTAATGTTGAACGTTTAAGGTTGAACGTTTAAGGTTGAACGTTTAAGGTTGAACGTTTAAGGTTGAACATTTAAGGTTGAACGTTTAAGGTTTCACGCTTAACATTGAAAGTTTAAGGTTGAACGTTTAAGGTTGAATGTTTAAGGTTGAACGTTTAAGGTTGAACGTTTAAGGTTAAATGTTTAAGGTTGAACGTTTAAGGTTGAACGTTTAAGGTTGAACCTTTAAGGTTGAACGTTTAAGGTTGAACGTTTAAGGTTGAACGTTTAAGGTTGAACATTTAAGGTTGAACGTTTAAGGTTGAACGTTTAAGGTTGAACGTTTAAGGTTGAACGTTTAAGGTTGAACGTTTAAGGTTGAACGTTTAAGGATGAACGTTAAAGGTTGAACGTTTAAGGTTTCACATTTAAGGTTGAACGTTTAAGGTTGAACGTTTAAGGTTGAATGTTTAAGGTTGAACTTTAAATGTT
The DNA here is from genome assembly GCA_036925085.1 of Brachycybe producta. Lineage (NCBI taxonomy): Eukaryota > Metazoa > Arthropoda > Diplopoda > Playtdesmida > Andrognathidae > Brachycybe > Brachycybe producta. The sequence goes on along the minus strand of JAUPFP010000119.1, from coordinate 180,625 downwards.
GAACGTTTAAGGTTTCACGTTTAAGGTGTCACGTTTAAGGTTTCACGTTTAAGGTTGAACGTTTAAGGTTTAATGTTTAAGGTTTCACGTTTAAGGTTTCATGTTTAAGGTTGAACGTTTAAGGTTGAACGTTTAAGGTTTCACGTTTAAGGTTGAACGTTTAAGGTTGAACGTTTAAGGTTTCACAATTAAGGTTTCACGTTTAAGGTTGAACGTTTAAGGTTTCACAATTAAGGCTTCACGTTTAAGGTTGAACGTTTAAGGTTTCACGTTTAAGGTTGAACTTTTAAGGTTGAACGTTTAAGGTTGAACGTTTAAGGTTTCACGTTTAAGGTTGAATGTTTAAGGTTGAACGTTTAAGGTTGAACATGTAAGGTTGAACGTTTAAGGTTAAACGTTTAAGGTTGAACGTTTAAGGTTTCACATTTAAGTTTGAACGTTTAAGGTTGAAGGTTTAAGGTTGAAGGTTTAAGGTTGAACGTTTAAAGTTTCACATTTAAGGTTGAACGTTTAAGATTTCACGTTTAAGGTTGAACGTTTAAAGTTTCACATTTTAAGGTTGAACGTTTAAGGTTGAACGTTTAAGGTTGAACGTTTAAGGTTGAACGTTTAAGGTTGAACGTTTAAGGTTGAATGTTTAAGGTTGAACGTTTAAGGTTGAACGTTTAAGGATGAACGTTTAAGGTTGAACGTTTAAGGTTGAACGTTTAAGGTTGAACGTTTAAGGTTTCAAGTTTAAGGATGAACGTTTAAGGTTGAGCGTTTAAGGTTTCACGTTTAAGATTTCACGTTTAACGTTGAACGTTTAAGGTCGAACGTTTAAGGTCGAACGTTTAAGGTCGAACGTTTAAGGTCGAACGTTTAAGGTCGAACGTTTAAGGTTTCACGTTTAAGGTTTCACGTTTAAGGTTTCACGTTTAAGGTTTCGCGTTTAAGGTCGAACGTTTAAGGTTTCACGTTTAAGGTTTCACGTTTAAGGTTTCACGTTTAAGGTTTCACGTTTAAGGTTTAACGTTTAAGGTTTCACGTTTAAGGTTTCACGTTTAAGGTTTCACGTTTAAGGTTCCACGTTTAAGGTTTCACGTTTAAGGTTTCACGTTTAAGGTTTCACGTTTAAGGTTTAACGTTTAAGGTTTCACGTTTAAGGTTTCACGTTTAAGGTTTCACGTTTAAGGTTGAACGTTTAAGGTTGAATGTTTAAGGTTTCACATTTAAGTTTGAACGTTTAAGGCTGAACGTTTAAGGTTGAACGTTCAAGGTTGAACGTTTAAAGTTTCACATTTAAGGTTGAACGTTTAAGATTTCATATTTAAGGTTGAACATTGAAAGTTTCACATTTAAGGTTGAACGTTTAAGGTTGAACATTTAAGGTTAAATGTTTAAGGTTGAACGTTTAAGGTTGAACATTTAAGGTTGAACGTTTAAGGTTTAACTTTTAACGTTTCATGTTAAAGGTTGAACGTTTAAGGTTTAACATTTAAGGTTGAACGTTTAAGGTTGATTGTTTAAGGTTGAACGTTTAAGGTTGAACGTTTAAGGTTGAACATTTAAGGTTAAACATTTAAGGTTTCATGTTTAAGGTTTCACTTTTAAGGTTTCACGTTTAAGGTTGAACGTTTAAGGTTTAATGTTTAAGGTTTCACGTTTAAGGTTTCATGTTTAAGGTTGAACGTTTAAGGTTTCACGTTTAAGGTTGAACGTTTAAGGTTGAATGTTTAAGGTTGAACGTTTAAGGTCGAATGTTTAAGGTCGAACGTTTAAGGTCGAACGTTTAAGGTCGAACGTTTAAGTTCGAACGTTTAAGGTCGAACGTTTAATGTCGAACGTTTAAGGTTTCACGTTTAAGGTTTCACGTTTAACGTTGAACGTTTAAGGTCAAATGTTTAAGGTCGAACGTTTAAGGTCGAACGTTTAAGGTCGAACGTTTAAGTTCGAACGTTTAAGGTCGAACGTTTAATGTCGAACGTTTAAGGTTTCACGTTTAAGGTTTCACGTTTAAGGTTTCACGTTTAAGGTTTCACGTTTAAGGTTTCACGTTTAAGGTTTCACGTTTAAGGTTTCACGTTTAAGGTTTCACGTTTAAGGTTTCACGTTTAAGGTTTCACGTTTAAGGTTTCACGTTTAAGGTTCCACGTTTAAGGTTTCACGTTTAAGGTTTCACGTTTAAGGTTTCACGTTTAAGGTTTCACGTTTAAGGTTTCACGTTTAAGGTTTCACGTTTAAGGTTTCACGTTTAAGGTTTCACGTTTAAGGTTGAACGTTTAAGGTTTCACGTTTAAGGTTTCACGTTTAAGGTTTCACGTTTAAGGTTGAACGTTTAAGGTTGAACGTTTAAGGTTTCACATTTAAGTTTGAACGTTTAAGGTTGAACGTTTAAGGTTGAACGTTCAAGGTTGAACGTTTAAAGTTTCACATTTAAGGTTGAACGTTTAAGATTTCACGTTTAAGGTTGAACGTTTAAAGTTTCACATTTTAAGGTTGAACGTTTAAGGTTGAACGTTTAAGGTTGAACGTTTAAGGTTGAACGTTTAAGGTTGAACGTTTAAGGTAGAACGTTTAAGGTTGAATGTTTAAGGTTTCACGTTTAAATTTTCACGTTTAATGTTGAACGTTTAAGGTTGAACGTTTAAGGTTGAATGTTTAAGGTTGAACATATAAGGTTGAACGTTTAAGGTTTCACAATTAAGGTTTCACGTTTAAGGTTGAACGTTTAAGGTTTCACAATTAAGGTTTCACAATTAAGGTTTCACAATTAAGGTTTCACGTTTAAGGTTGAACGTTTAAGGTTTCACGTTTAAGGTTGAACGTTTATGGTTGAACTTTTAAGGTTGAACGTTTAAGGTTGAACGTTTAAGGTTGAACGTTTAAGGTTTCACGTTTAAGGTTTTACGTTTAAGGTTTTACGTTTAAGGTTTCACGTTTAAGGTTGAACATTTAATGTTTCACGTTTAAGGTTGAACGTTTAAAGTTGAACGTTTAAGGTTTCACGTTTAAGGTTTCACATTTAAGGTTTCACGTTTAAGGTTTCACGTTTAAGGTTTCATGTTTAAGGTTGAATGTTTAAGGTTGAACGTTTAATGTTGAACGTTTAAGGTTGAACGATTAAGGTTGAACGTTTAAGGTTGAACATTTAAGGTTGAACGTTTAAGGTTGAACGTTTAAGGTTTCACGTTTAAGGTTTCACGTTTAAGGTTTCACGTTTAAGGTTTCACGTTTAAGGTTTCACGTTTAAGGTTTCACGTTTAAGGTTTCATGTTTAAGGTAGAACGTTTAAGGTTGAACGTTTAAGGTTGAACGTTTAAGGTTGAACGTTTAAGGTTGAATGTTTAAGGTTGAACGTTTAAGGTTGAACGTTTAAGGTTGAACGTTTAAGGTTTCACGTTTAAGGTTTCACGTTTAAGGTTTCACGTTTAAGGTTGAATGTTTAAGGTTGAACGTTTAATGTTGAACGTTTAAGGTTGAACGATTAAGGTTGAACGTTTAAGGTTGAACGTTTAAGGTTGAACGTTTAAGGTTGAATGTTTAAGGTTTCACGTTTAAAGTTTCACGTTTAAGGTTGAACGTTTAAGGTTGAACGTTTAAGGTTGAACGTTTAAGGTTTCACAATTAAGGTTTCACGTTTAAGGTTGAACGTTTAAGGTTTCACAATTAAGGTTTCACGTTTAAGGTTGAACTTTTAATGTTGAACGTTTAAGGTTTCACGTTTAAGGTTTCACGTTTAAGGTTTCACGTTTAAGGTTTCACGTTTAAGGTTTCACGTTTAATGTTTCACGTTTAAGGTTGAACGTTTAAAGTTGAACGTTTAAAATTGAACGTTTAATGTTGAACGTTTAAGGTTGAACGTTTAAGGTTGAACGTTTAAGGTTGAATGTTTAAGGTTGAACGTTTAAGGTTTCACGTTTAAGGTTTCACGTTTAAGGTTTCACGTTTAAGGTTTCACGTTTAAGGTTTCACGTTTAAGGTTTCACGTTTAAGGTTTCACGTTTAAGGTTGAACGTTTAAGGTTGAACGTTTAAGGTTGAACGTTTAAGATTGAACGTTTAAGGTAGAACGTTTAAGGTTGAACGTTTAAGGTTGAACGTTTAAGGTTGAACGTTTAAGGTTGAATGTTTAAGGTTGAACGTTTAAGGTTGAACGTTTAAGGTTGAAAGTTTAAGGTTGAACGTTTAAGGTTGAACATTTAAGGTTGAACGTATAAGGTTGAACGTTTAAGGTTGAACATTTAAGGTTGAACGTTTAAGGTTGAACGTTTAAGGTTGAACATTTAAGGTTAAACGTTTAAGGTTTCACGTTTAAGGTTTCACGTTTAAGGTTTCAAGTTTAATGTTGAACGTTTAAGTTTGAACGTTTAAGGTTGAACGTTTAAGGTTGAATATTTAAGGTCGAACGTTTAAGGTTTCACGTTTAAGGTTTCACGTTTAAGGTTTCACGTTTAAGGTTTCACGTTTAAGGTTTCACGTTTAAGGTTTCACGTTTAAGGTTAAACATTTAAGGTTGAACGTTTTAGGTTGAACGTTTAAGGTTGAACGTTTAAGGTTGAACGTTTAAGGTTGAACGTTTAAGGTTGAACGTTTAAGGTTTCACGTTTAAGGTTGAACGTTTAAGGTTGAACGTTTAAGGTTGAACGTTTAAGGTTTCACGTTTAACGTTGAACGTTTAAGGTTGAACGTTTAAGGTTGAACGTTTAAGGTTGAACGTTTAAAGTTGAACGTTTAAGGTTTCACGTTTAAGGTGTAACGTTTAAAGTTGAATGTTTAAGGTTACACATTTAAGGTTTCAAGTTTAAGGATGAACGTTTAAGGTGGAGCGTTTAAGGTTTCACGTTTAAATTTTCACGTTTAATGTTGAACGTTTAAGGTTGAACGTTTAAGGTTGAACGTTTAAGGTTTCACGTTTAACAATAAAAGTTTAAGGTTGAACGTTTAAGGTTGAACGTTTAAGGTTGAACGTTTAAGGTTGAACGTTTAAGGTTGAACGTTTAAGGTTGAACGTTTAAGGTTGAACGTTTAAGGTTGAACGTTTAAGGTTGAACGTTTAAGGTTGAATATTTAAGGTCGAACGTTTAAGGTCGATCGTTTAATGTCGAACGTTTAAGGTTTCACGTTTAAGGTTTCACGTTTAACATTGAAAGTTTAAGGTTGAACGTTTAAGGTTGAACGTTTAAGGTTTCACGTTTAAGGTTGAACGTTTAAGGTTTCACGTTTAAGGTTGAACTTTTAAGGTTGAACGTTTATGGTTGAACTTTTAAGGTTGAACGTTTAAGGTTGAACGTTTAAGGTTGAACGTTTAAGGTTTCACGTTTAAGGTTTCACATTTAAGGTTTCACGTTTAAGGTTTCACGTTTAAGGTTTCACGTTTAAGGTTTCACATTTAAGGTTGAACGTTTAAGGTTGAACGTTTAAGGTTGAACGTTTAAGGTTTCACGTTTAAGGTTTCACGTTTAAGGTTTCACGTTTAAGGTTTCACGTTTAACATTGACCATTTAAGGTTGAACGTTTAAGGTTGAACGTTTAAGGTTGAACATTTAAGGTTGAACGTTTAAGGTTGAACATTTAAGGTTGAACGTTTAAGGTTTCACGTTTAAGGTTTCACATTTAAGGTTTCACGTTTAAGGTTTCACGTTTAAGGTTTCACGTTTAAGGTTTCACATTTAAGGTTGAACGTTTAAGGTTGAACGTTTAAGGTTTCACGTTTAAAGTTTCACGTTTAAGGTTTCACGTTTAACATTGACCATTTAAGGTTGAACGTTTAAGGTTGAACGTTTAAGGTTGAACATTTAAGGTTGAACATTTAAGGTTGAACGTTTAAGGTTTCACGTTTAAGGTTTCACGTTTAAGGTTTCACATTTAAGGTTAAACGTTTAAGGTTGAACGTTTTAGGTTGAACATTTAAGGTTGAACGTTTAAGGTTGAACGTTTAAGGTTGAACGTTTAAGGTTTCACGTTTAAGGTTTCACGTTTAAGGTTTCACGTTTAAGGTTGAACGTTTAAGGTTGAACGTTTAAGGTTTCACGTTTAAGGTTGAACGTTTAAGGTTGAATGTTTAATGTTGAACGTTTAAGGTTGAACGTTTAAGGTTTCAAAATTAAGGTTTCACGTTTAAGGTTGAATGTTTAAGGTTTCACAATTAAGTTTTCACGTTTAAGGTTTAACATTTAAGGTTTCACGTTTAAGGTTGAACTTTTAATGTTGAACGTTTAAGGTTGAAAATTTAAGGTTTCACATTTAAGGTTGAACATTTAAGGTTGAACGTTTAGGTTAAACGTTTAAGGTTGAACGTTTAAGGTTTCACATTTAAGTTTGAACGTTTAAAGATGAATGTTTAATTTTACACATTTAAGGTTTCAAGTTTAAGGATGAACGTTTAAGGTTGAGCATTTAAGGTTTCACGTTTAAGGTTTCATGTTTAATGTTGAACGTTTAAGGTTGAACGTTTAAGGTTGAACGTTTAAGGTTGAACGTTTAAGGTTGAACATTTAAGGTTGAACGTTTAAGGTTTCACGCTTAACATTGAAAGTTTAAGGTTGAACGTTTAAGGTTGAATGTTTAAGGTTGAACGTTTAAGGTTGAACGTTTAAGGTTAAATGTTTAAGGTTGAACGTTTAAGGTTGAACGTTTAAGGTTGAACCTTTAAGGTTGAACGTTTAAGGTTGAACGTTTAAGGTTGAACGTTTAAGGTTGAACGTTTAAGGTTGAACATTTAAGGTTGAACGTTTAAGGTTGAACGTTTAAGGTTGAACGTTTAAGGTTGAACGTTTAAGGTTGAACGTTTAAGGATGAACGTTAAAGGTTGAACGTTTAAGGTTTCACATTTAAGGTTGAACGTTTAAGGTTGAACGTTTAAGGTTGAATGTTTAAGGTTGAACTTTAAATGTTGAACGTTTAAGGTTTCACGTTTAAGGTGTCACGTTTAAGGTTTCACGTTTAAGGTTGAACGTTTAAGGTTTAATGTTTAAGGTTTCACGTTTAAGGTTTCATGTTTAAGGTTGAACGTTTAAGGTTGAACGTTTAAGGTTTCACGTTTAAGGTTGAACGTTTAAGGTTGAACGTTTAAGGTTTCACAATTAAGGTTTCACGTTTAAGGTTGAACGTTTAAGGTTTCACAATTAAGGCTTCACGTTTAAGGTTGAACGTTTAAGGTTTCACGTTTAAGGTTGAACTTTTAAGGTTGAACGTTTAAGGTTGAACGTTTAAGGTTTCACGTTTAAGGTTGAATGTTTAAGGTTGAACGTTTAAGGTTGAACATGTAAGGTTGAACGTTTAAGGTTAAACGTTTAAGGTTGAACGTTTAAGGTTTCACATTTAAGTTTGAACGTTTAAGGTTGAAGGTTTAAGGTTGAAGGTTTAAGGTTGAACGTTTAAAGTTTCACATTTAAGGTTGAACGTTTAAGATTTCACGTTTAAGGTTGAACGTTTAAAGTTTCACATTTTAAGGTTGAACGTTTAAGGTTGAACGTTTAAGGTTGAACGTTTAAGGTTGAACGTTTAAGGTTGAACGTTTAAGGTTGAATGTTTAAGGTTGAACGTTTAAGGTTGAACGTTTAAGGATGAACGTTTAAGGTTGAACGTTTAAGGTTGAACGTTTAAGGTTGAACGTTTAAGGTTTCAAGTTTAAGGATGAACGTTTAAGGTTGAGCGTTTAAGGTTTCACGTTTAAGATTTCACGTTTAACGTTGAACGTTTAAGGTCGAACGTTTAAGGTCGAACGTTTAAGGTCGAACGTTTAAGGTCGAACGTTTAAGGTTTCACGTTTAAGGTTTCACGTTTAAGGTTTCACGTTTAAGGTTTCACGTTTAAGGTTTCACGTTTAAGGTTTAACGTTTAAGGTTTCACGTTTAAGGTTTCACGTTTAAGGTTTCACATTTAAGGTTCCACGTTTAAGGTTTCACGTTTAAGGTTTCACGTTTAAGGTTTCACGTTTAAGGTTTAACGTTTAAGGTTTCACGTTTAAGGTTTCACGTTTAAGGTTTCACGTTTAAGGTTGAACGTTTAAGGTTGAATGTTTAAGGTTTCACATTTAAGTTTGAACGTTTAAGGCTGAACGTTTAAGGTTGAACGTTCAAGGTTGAACGTTTAAAGTTTCACATTTAAGGTTGAACGTTTAAGATTTCATATTTAAGGTTGAACATTGAAAGTTTCACATTTAAGGTTGAACGTTTAAGGTTGAACATTTAAGGTTAAATGTTTAAGGTTGAACGTTTAAGGTTGAACATTTAAGGTTGAACGTTTAAGGTTTAACTTTTAACGTTTCATGTTAAAGGTTGAACGTTTAAGGTTTAACATTTAAGGTTGAACGTTTAAGGTTGATTGTTTAAGGTTGAACGTTTAAGGTTGAACGTTTAAGGTTGAACATTTAAGGTTAAACGTTTAAGGTTTCATGTTTAAGGTTTCACTTTTAAGGTTTCACGTTTAAGGTTGAACGTTTAAGGTTTAATGTTTAAGGTTTCACGTTTAAGGTTTCATGTTTAAGGTTGAACGTTTAAGGTTTCACGTTTAAGGTTGAACGTTTAAGGTTGAATGTTTAAGGTTGAACGTTTAAGGTCGAATGTTTAAGGTCGAACGTTTAAGGTCGAACGTTTAAGGTCGAACGTTTAAGGTCGAACGTTTAAGTTCGAACGTTTAAGGTCGAACGTTTAATGTCGAACGTTTAAGGTTTCACGTTTAAGGTTTCACGTTTAACGTTGAACGTTTAAGGTCAAATGTTTAAGGTCGAACGTTTAAGGTCGAACGTTTAAGGTCGAACGTTTAAGTTCGAACGTTTAAGGTCGAACGTTTAATGTCGAACGTTTAAGGTTTCACGTTTAAGGTTTCACGTTTAAGGTTTCACGTTTAAGGTTTCACGTTTAAGGTTTCACGTTTAAGGTTTCACGTTTAAGGTTTCACGTTTAAGGTTTCACGTTTAAGGTTTCACATTTAAGGTTCCACGTTTAAGGTTTCACGTTTAAGGTTTCACGTTTAAGGTTTCACGTTTAAGGTTTCACGTTTAAGGTTTCTCGTTTAAGGTTTCACGTTTAAGGTTTCACGTTTAAGGTTTCACGTTTAAGGTTGAACGTTTAAGGTTTCACGTTTAAGGTTTCACGTTTAAGGTTTCACGTTTAAGGTTGAACGTTTAAGGTTGAACGTTTAAGGTTTCACATTTAAGTTTGAACGTTTAAGGTTGAACGTTTAAGGTTGAACGTTCAAGGTTGAACGTTTAAAGTTTCACATTTAAGGTTGAACGTTTAAGATTTCACGTTTAAGGTTGAACGTTTAAAGTTTCACATTTTAATTTTGAACGTTTAAGGTTGAACGTTTAAGGTTGAACGTTTAAGGTTGAACGTTTAAGGTTGAACGTTTAAGGTAGAACGTTTAAGGTTGAATGTTTAAGGTTGAACGTTTAAGGTTGAACGTTTAAGGATGAACGTTTAAGGTTGAACGTTTAAGGTTGAACGTTTAAGGTTGAACGTTTAAGGTTGAACGTTTAATTTTTCAATTTTAAGGATGAACGTTTAAGGTTGAACATTTAAGGTTTCACGTTTAAGGTTTTACGTTTAACGTTGAACATTTAAGGTCGAACGTTTAAGGTTGAACGTTTAAGGTCGAACGTTTAAGGTCGAATGTTTAAGTTCGAATGTTTAAGGTCGAACGTTTAATGTCGAACGTTTAAGGTTTCACGTTTAAGGTTTCACGTTTAACGTTGAACATTTAAGGTTTCACGTTTAAGGTTTCACGTTTAAGGTTTCACGTTTAAGGTTTCACGTTTAAGGTTTCACGTTTAAGGTTTCACGTTTAAGGTTTCACGTTTAAGGTTTCACGTTTAAGGTTTCACGTTTAAGGTTTCACGTTTAAGGTTTCACGTTTAAGGTTGAACGTTTAAGGTTGAACGTTCAAGGTTGAATGTTTAAAGTTTCACATTTAAGGTTGAACGTTTAAGATTTCATATTTAAGGTTGAACATTTAAAGTTTCACATTTAAGGTTGAACGTTTAAGGTTGAACGTTTAAGGTTGAACATTTAAGGTTAAACGTTTAAGGTTTCACGTTTAAGGTTTCATGTTTAAGGTTGAACGTTTAAGGTTTCACGTTTAAGGTTGAACGTTTAAGGTTGAACGTTTAAGGTTGAACGTTTAAGGTTGAACGTTTAAGGTTGAACGTTTAAGGTTGAACATTTAAGGTTAAACGTTTAAGGTTTCACGTTTAAGGTTTCATGTTTAAGGTTTCACGTTTAAGGTTGAACGTTTAAGGTTGAACGTTTAAGGTTGAACGTTTAAGGTTGAAGGTTTAAGGTTGAACGTTTTAAAGTTTCACATTTAAGGTTGAACGTTTAAGGTTGAATGTTTAAGGTTGAACGTTTAAGGTTGAACGTTTAAGGATGAACGTTTAAGGTTGAACGTTTAAGGTTGAACGTTTAAGGTTGAACGTTTAAGGTTGAACGTTTAAGGTTGAACGTTTAAGGTTTCAAGTTTAAGGATGAAAGTTTAAGGTCGAGCATTTAAGGTTTCACGTTTAAGGTTTCACGTTTAACGTTGAACGTTTAAAGTCGAACGTTTAAGGTCGAACGTTTAAGGTCGAACGTTTAATGTCGAACGTTTAAGGTTTCACGTTTAAGGTTTCACGTTTAAGGTTGAACGTTTAAGGTTGAACGTTTAAGGTTGAACATTTAAGGTTAAACGTTTAAGGTTTCACGTTTAAGGTTTCATGTTTAAGGTTGAACGTTTAAGGTTTCACGTTTAAGGTTGAACGTTTAAGGTTGAATGTTTAAGGTTGAACGTTTAAGGTTTGAACGTTTAAGGTTTCACAATTAAGGCTTCACGTTTAAGGTTGAACGTTTAAGGTTTCACGTTTAAGGTTGAACTTTTAAGGTTGAACGTTTAAGGTTGAACGTTTAAGGTTTCACGTTTAAGGTTGAACGTTTAAGGTTGAACGTTTAAGGTTGAACATTTAAGGTTGAACGTTTAAGGTTGAACGTTTAAGGTTAAACGTTTAAGGTTGAACATTTAAGGTTTCACATTTAAGTTTGAACGTTTAAGGTTGAACGTTTAAGGTTGAAGGTTTAAGGTTGAACGTTTAAAGTTTCACATTTAAGATTGAACGTTTAAGATTTCACGTTTAAGGTTGAATGTTTAAAGTTTCACATTTTAAGGTTGAACGTTTAAGGTTGAACGTTTAAAGTTGAACGTTTAAAGTTGAACATTTAAGGTTGAATGTTTAAGGTTGAACGTTTAAGGTTGAACATTTAAGGTTGAATGTTTAAGGTTGAACGTTTAAGGTTGAACGTTTAAGGATGAACGTTTAAGGTTGAGCGTTTAAGGTTGAACGTTTAAGGTTGAACGTTTAAGGTTTCAAGTTTAAGGATGAACGTTTAAGGTTGAGCATTTAAGGTTTCACGTTTAAGGTTTCACGTTTAACGTTGAACGTTTAAGGTTTCACGTTTAACGTTGAACGTTTAAGGTCGAACATTTATTTCGAACGTTTAAGGTCGAATGTTTAAGTTCGAGCGTTTAAGGTCGAACGTTTAATGTCGAACGTTTAAGGTTTCATGTTTAAGGTTTCACGTTTAACGTTGAACGTTTAAGGTCGAACGTTTAAGGTCGAACGTTTAAGGTCGAACGTTTAAGGTCGAACGTTTAATGTCGAATGTTTAAGGTTTTACGTTTAAGGTTTCACGTTTAAGGTTTCACGTTTAAGGTTTCACGTTTAAGGTTTCACGTTTAAGGTTTCACGTTTAAGGTTTCACATTTAAGGTTTCACGTTTAAGGTTTCACGTTTAAGGTTTCACGTTTAAGGTTTCATGTTTAAGGTTTCACGTTTAAGGTTTCACGTTTAAGGTTTCACGTTTAAGGTTTCACGTTTAAGGTTGAACGTTCAAGGTTGAATGTTTAAAGTTTCACATTTAAGGTTGAACGTTTAAGATTTCACATTTAAGGTTGAACATTTAAAGTTTCACATTTAAGGTTGAACGTTTAAGGTTGAACATTTAAGGTTAAACGTTTAAGGTTGAACGTTTAAGGTTGAACATTTAAGGTTGAACGTTTAAGGTTTAACTTTTAAGGTTTCACGTTAAAGGTTGAACGTTTAAGGTTGAATATTTAAGGTCGAACGTTTAAGGTCTAACGTTTAATGTCGAACGTTTAAGGTTTCACGTTTAAGGTTTCACGTTTAAGGTTTCACGTTTAAGGTTTCACGTTTAAGGTTTCACGTTTAAGGTTTCACGTTTAAGGTTTCACGTTTAAGGTTTCACGTTTAAGGTTTCACGTTTAAGGTTTCACGTTTAAGGTTTCACGTTTAAGGTTTCACGTTTAAGGTTTCACGTTTAAGGTTGACCATTTAAGGTTGAACGTTTAGAGGTTGAACATTTAAGGTTGAACATTTAAGGTTGAACATTTAAGGTTGAACGTTTAAGGTTTCACGTTTAAGGTTTTACGTTTAAGGTTTCACGTTTAAGGTTAAACGTTTAAGGTTGAACGTTTTAGGTTGAACGTTTAAGGTTGAACGTTTAAGGTTGAACATTTAATGTTGAACGTTTAAGGTTTCACGTTTAAGGTTTCACGTTTAAGGTTTCACGTTTAAGGTTTCACGTTAAGGTTGAACGTTTAATGTTTCATGTTTAAGGTTGAACGTTTAAGGTTGAACGTTTAAGGTTTCACAATTAAGGTTTCACGTTTAAGGTTGAACGTTTAAGGTTTCACAATTAAGGTTTCACGTTTAAGGTTGAACGTTTAAGGTTTCACGTTTAAGGTTGAACTTTTAAGGTTGAACGTTTAAGGTTGAACGTTTAAGGTTTCACATTTAAGGTTGAACGTTTAAGGTTGAATGTTTAAGGTTGAACGTTTAAGGTTAAACGTTTAAGGTTGAACGTTTAAGGTTTCACATTTCAGTTTGAACGTTTAAGGTTTCACGTTTAAGGTTGAACGTTTAAGGTTTCACGTTTAAGGTTGAACTTTTAAGGTTGAACATTTAAGGTTGAACGTTTAAGGTTGAACGTTTAAGGTTTCACATTTAAGGTTGAACGTTCAAGGTTGAATGTTTAAAGTTTCACATTTAAGGTTGAACGTTTAAGATTTCACATTTAAGGTTGAACATTTAAAGTTTCACATTTAAGGTTGAACGTTTAAGGTTGAACGTTTAAGGTTGAACATTTAAGGTTAAACGTTTAAGGTTTCACGTTTAAGGTTTCATGTTTAAGGTTGAACATTTAAGGTTTCACGTTTAAGGTTGAACGTTTAAGGTTGAATGTTTAAGGTTGAACGTTTAAGGTTGAACGTTTAAGGTTTCACAAATAAGGTTTCACGTTTAAGGTTGAACGTTTAAGGTTTCACAATTAAGGCTTCACGTTTAAGGTTGAACGTTTAAGGTTTCACGTTTAAGGTTGAACGTTTAAGGTTGAACGTTTAAGGTTGAAGGTTTAAGGTTGAACATTTAAGGTTTCACATTTAAGGTTGAACGTTTAAGGTTGAACGTTTAAGGTTGAACGTTTAAGGTTGAACGTTTAAGGTTGAACGTTTAATTTTGAACGTTTAAGGTTAAACGTTTAAGGTTTCACGTTTAAGGTTTCATGTTTAAGGTTTCACATTTAAGATTTCACGTTTAAGGTTGAACGTTTAAGGTTGAACGTTTAAGGTTGAACGTTTAAGTTTGAAGGTTTAAGGTTGAACGTTTAAAGTTTCACATTTAAGGTGAACGTTTAAGGTTGAATGTTTAAGGTTGAACGTTTAAGGTTGAACGTTTAAGGATGAACGTTTTAAGGTTGAACGTTTAAGGTTGAACGTTTAAGGTTGAACGTTTAAGGTTGAACATTTAAGGTTGAACGTTTAAGGTTTCAAGTTTAAGGATGAACGTTTAAGGTTGAGCATTTAAGGTTTCACGTTTAAGGTTGAACGTTTAAGGTCGAACGTTTAAGGTCGAACGTTTAAGGTCGAACGTTTAAGTTCGAACGTTTAAGATCGAACGTTTAATGTCGAACGTTTAAGGTTTCACGTTTAAGGTTTTACGTTTAACGTTGAACGTTTAAGGTTTCACAATTAAGGTTTCACGTTTAAGGTTGAACGTTTAAGGTTGAACATTTAAGGTTAAACGTTTAAGGTTTCACGTTTAAGGTTTCATGTTTAAGGTTGAACGTTTAAGGTTTCACGTTTAAGGTTGAACGTTTAAGGTTGAATGTTTAAGGTTGAACGTTTAAGGTTGAACGTTTAAGGTTTCACAATTAAGGTTTCACGTTTAAGGTTGAACGTTTAAGGTTTCACAATTAAGGCTTCACGTTTAAGGTTGAACGTTTAAGGTTTCACGTTTAAGGTTGAACTTTTAAGGTTGAACGTTTAAGGTTGAACGTTTAAGGTTGAACGTTTAAGGTTTCACGTTTAAGGTTGAACGTTTAAGGTTGAACGTTTAAGGTTGAACGTTTAAGGTTGAACGTTTAAGGTTAAACGTTTAAGTTTGAACATTTAAGGTTTCACATTTAAGTTTGAACGTTTAAGGTTGAACGTTTAAGGTTGAAGGTTTAAGGTTGAACGTTTAAAGTTTCACATTTAAGGTTGAACGTTTAAGATTTCACGTTTAAGGTTGAATGTTTAAAGTTTCACATTTTAAGGTTGAACGTTTAAGGTTGAACGTTTAAAGTTGAACGTTTAAGGTTGAACGTTTAAGGTTGAACATTTAAGGTTGAATGTTTAAGGTTGAACGTTTAAGGTTGAATGTTTAAGGATGAACGTTTAAGGTTGAACGTTTAAGGTTGAACGTTTAAGGTTGAACGTTTAAGGTTTCAAGTTTAAGGATGAACGTTTAAGGTTGAGCATTTAAGGTTTCACGTTTAAGGTTTCACGTTTAACGTTGAACGTTTAAGGTCGAACGTTTAAGGTCGAATGTTTAAGGTCGAACGTTTAAGGTCGAATGTTTAAGGTCGAACGTTTAAGGTCGAACGTTTAAGTTCGAGCGTTTAAGGTCGAATGTTTAATGTCGAACGTTTAAGGTTTCACGTTTAAGGTTTCACGTTTAACGTCGAACGTTTAAGGTCGAACGTTTAAGGTCGAACATTTAATGTTGAACGTTTAATATCGAACGTTTAAGGTTTCACGTTTAAGGTTTCACGTTTAAGGTTTCACGTTTAAGGTTTCACGTTTAAGGTTTCACGTTTAAGGTTTCACGTTTAAGGTTTCACGTTTAAGGTTTCACGTTTAACGTTTCACGTTTAAGGTTTCACGTTTAAGGTTTCACGTTTAAGGTTGAACGTTCAAGGTTGAATGTTTAAAGTTTCACATTTAAGGTTGAACGTTTAAGATTTCACATTTAAGGTTGAACATTTAAAGTTTCACATTTAAGGTTAAACGTTTAAGGTTGAACATTTAAGGTTAAACGTTTAAGGTTGAACGTTTAAGGTTGAACATTTAAGGTTGAACGTTTAAGGTTGAACGTTTAAGGTTTAACTTTTAAGGTTTCACGTTGAAGGTTGAACGTTTAAGGTTGAATATTTAAGGTCGAACGTTTAAGGTCTAACGTTTAATGTCGAACGTTTAAGGTTTCACGTTTAAGGTTTCACGTTTAAGGTTGAACGTTTAAGGTTGAACGTTTAATTTTGAACGTTTAAGGTTAAACGTTTAAGGTTTCACGTTTAAGGTTTCATGTTTAAGGTTTCACATTTAAGATTTCACGTTTAAGGTTGAACGTTTAAGGTTTAACGTTTAAGGTTGAAGGTTTAAGGTTGAACGTTTAAAGTTTCACATTTAAGGTTGAACGTTTAAGGTTGAATGTTTAAGGTTGAACGTTTAAGGTTGAACGTTTAAGGATGAACGTTTAAGGTTGAACGTTTAAGGTTGAACGTTTAAGGTTGAACGTTTAAGGTTGAACGTTTAAGGTTTCAAGTTTAAGGATGAACGTTTAAGGTTGAGCATTTAAGGTTTCACGTTTAAGGTTTCACGTTTAACGTTGAACGTTTAAGGTCGAACGTTTAATGTCGAACATTTAAGGTCGAATGTTTAAGGTCGAACGTTTAAGGTCGAACGTTTAAGGTCGAACGTTTAAGTTCGAACGTTTAAGATCGAACGTTTAATGTCGAACGTTTAAGGTTTCACGTTTAAGGTTTCACGTTTAACGTTGAACGTTTAAGGTCGAACGTTTAAGGTCGAAAGTTTAAGGTCGAACGTTTAATGTCGAACGTTTAAGGTTTCACGTTTAAGGTTTCACGTTTAAGGTTGAACGTTTAAGGTTGAACGTTTAAGGTTGAACGTTTAAGGTTGAACATTTAAGGTTAAACGTTTAAGGTTTCACGTTTAAGGTTTCATGTTTAAGGTTAAACGTTTAAGGTTTCACGTTTAAGGTTGAACGTTTAATGTTGAATGTTTAAGGTTGAACGTTTAAGGTTGAACGTTTAAGGTTTCACAATTAAGGTTTCACGTTTAAGGTTGAACGTTTAAGGTTTCACAATTAAGGCTTCACGTTTAAGGTTGAACGTTTAAGGTTTCACGTTTAAGGTTGAACTTTTAAGGTTGAACGTTTAAGGTTGAACGTTTAAGGTTGAACGTTTAAGGTTGAACGTTTAAGGTTTCACGTTTAAGGTTGAACGTTTAAGGTTGAACGTTTAAGGTTGAACGTTTAAGGTTGAACGTTTAAGGTTAAATGTTTAAGTTTGAACATTTAAGGTTTCGCATTTAAGTTTGAACGTTTAAGGTTGAACGTTTAAGGTTGAAGGTTTAAGGTTGAACGTTTAAAGTTTCACATTTAATGTTGAACGTTTAAGATTTCACGTTTAAGGTTGAATGTTTAAAGTTTCACATTTTAAGGTTGAACGTTTAAGGTTGAACGTTTAAGGTTTCACGTTTAAGGTTTTACGTTTAACGTTGAACGTTTAAGGTTTCACAATTAAGGTTTCACGTTTAAGGTTGAACGTTTAAGGTTGAACATTTAAGGTTAAACGTTTAAGGTTTCACGTTTAAGGTTTCATGTTTAAGGTTGAACGTTTAAGGTTTCACGTTTAAGGTTGAACGTTTAAGGTTGAATGTTTAAGGTTGAACGTTTAAGGTTGAACGTTTAAGGTTTCACAATTAAGGTTTCACGTTTAAGGTTGAACGTTTAAGGTTTCACAATTAAGGCTTCACGTTTAAGGTTGAACGTTTAAGGTTTCACGTTTAAGGTTGAACTTTTAAGGTTGAACGTTTAAGGTTGAACGTTTAAGGTTGAACGTTTAAGGTTTCACGTTTAAGGTTGAACGTTTAAGGTTGAATGTTTAAGGTTGAACGTTTAAGGTTGAACGTTTAAGGTTAAACGTTTAAGTTTGAACATTTAAGGTTTCACATTTAAGTTTGAACGTTTAAGGTTGAACGTTTAAGGTTGAAGGTTTAAGGTTGAACGTTTAAAGTTTCACATTTAAGGTTGAATGTTTAAGATTTCACGTTTAAGGTTGAATGTTTAAAGTTTCACATTTTAAGGTTGAACGTTTAAGGTTGAACGTTTAAAGTTGAACGTTTAAAGTTGAACGTTTAAGGTTGAACGTTTAAGGTTGAACATTTAAGGTTGAATGTTTAAGGTTGAACGTTTAAGGTTGAATGTTTAAGGATGAACGTTTAAGGTTGAACGTTTAAGGTTGAACGTTTAAGGTTGAACGTTTAAGGTTTCAAGTTTAAGGATGAACGTTTAAGGTTGAGCATTTAAGGTTTCACGTTTAAGGTTTCACGTTTAACGTTGTACGTTTAAGGTCGAACGTTTAAGGTCGAATGTTTAAGGTCGAACGTTTAAGGTCGAATGTTTAAGGTCGAACGTTTAAGGTCGAACGTTTAAGTTCGAGCGTTTAAGGTCGAATGTTTAATGTCGAACGTTTAAGGTTTCACGTTTAAGGTTTCACGTTTAACGTCGAACGTTTAAGGTCGAACGTTTAAGGTCGAACATTTAATGTTGAACGTTTAATATCGAACGTTTAAGGTTTCACGTTTAAGGTTTCACGTTTAAGGTTTCACGTTTAAGGTTTCACGTTTAAGGTTTCACGTTTAAGGTTTCACGTTTAAGGTTTCACGTTTAACGTTTCACGTTTAAGGTTTCACGTTTAAGGTTTCACGTTTAAGGTTGAACGTTCAAGGTTGAATGTTTAAAGTTTCACATTTAAGGTTGAACGTTTAAGATTTCACATTTAAGGTTGAACATTTAAAGTTTCACATTTAAGGTTAAACGTTTAAGGTTGAACATTTAAGGTTAAACGTTTAAGGTTGAACGTTTAAGGTTGAACATTTAAGGTTGAACGTTTAAGGTTGAACGTTTAAGGTTTAACTTTTAAGGTTTCACGTTGAAGGTTGAACGTTTAAGGTTGAATATTTAAGGTCGAACGTTTAAGGTCTAACGTTTAATGTCGAACGTTTAAGGTTTCACGTTTAAGGTTTCACGTTTAAGGTTGAACGTTTAAGGTTGAACGTTTAATTTTGAACGTTTAAGGTTAAACGTTTAAGGTTTCACGTTTAAGGTTTCATGTTTAAGGTTTCACATTTAAGATTTCACGTTTAAGGTTTCACGTTTAACGTTGAACGTTTAAGGTCGAACGTTTAATGTCGAACATTTAAGGTCGAACGTTTAAGGTCGAACGTTTAAGGTCGAACGTTTAAGGTCGAACGTTTAAGTTCGAACGTTTAAGATCGAACGTTTAATGTCGAACGTTTAAGGTTTCACGTTTAAGGTTTCACGTTTAACGTTGAACGTTTAAGGTCGAACGTTTAAGGTCGAAAGTTTAAGGTCGAACGTTTAATGTCGAACGTTTAAGGTTTCACGTTTAAGGTTTCACGTTTAAGGTTGAACGTTTAAGGTTGAACGTTTAAGGTTGAACGTTTAAGGTTGAACATTTAAGGTTAAACGTTTAAGGTTTCACGTTTAAGGTTTCATGTTTAAGGTTGAACGTTTAAGGTTTCACGTTTAAGGTTGAACGTTTAATGTTGAATGTTTAAGGTTGAATGTTTAAGGTTGAACGTTTAAGGTTTCACAATTAAGGTTTCACGTTTAAGGTTGAACGTTTAAGGTTTCACAATTAAGGCTTCACGTTTAAGGTTGAACGTTTAAGGTTTCACGTTTAAGGTTGAACTTTTAAGGTTGAACGTTTAAGGTTGAACGTTTAAGGTTGAACGTTTAAGGTTGAACGTTTAAGGTTTCACGTTTAAGGTTTCACGTTTAAGGTTGAACGTTTAAGGTTGAACGTTTAAGGTTGAACGTTTAAGGTTGAACGTTTAAGGTTGAACGTTTAAGGTTAAATGTTTAAGTTTGAACATTTAAGGTTTCACATTTAAGTTTGAACGTTTAAGGTTGAACGTTTAAGGTTGAAGGTTTAAGGTTGAACGTTTAAAGTTTCACATTTAATGTTGAACGTTTAAGATTTCACGTTTAAGGTTGAATGTTTAAAGTTTCACATTTTAAGGTTGAACGTTTAAGGTTGAACGTTTAAAGTTGAACGTTTAAGGTTGAACGTTTAAGGTTGAACATTTAAGGTTGAATGTTTAAGGTTGAACGTTTAATGTTGAATGTTTAAGGATGAACGTTTAAGGTTGAACGTTTAAGGTTGAACGTTTAAGGTTGAACGTTTAAGGTTTCAAGTTTAAGGATGAACGTTTAAGGTTGAGCATTTAAGGTTTCACGTTTAAGGTTGAACGTTTAAGGTTGAACATTTAAGGTTAAACGTTTAAGGTTTCACGTTTAAGGTTTCATGTTTAAGGTTGAACGTTTAAGGTTTCACGTTTAAGGTTGAACATTTAAGGTTAAATGTTTAAGGTTGAACGTTTAAGGTTGAACGTTTAAGGTTTCACAATTAAGGTTTCACGTTTAAGGTTGAACGTTTAAGGTTTCACAATTAAGGCTTCACGTTTAAGGTTTAACGTTTAAGGTTTCACGTTTAAGGTTGAACTTTTAAGGTTGAACGTTTAAGGTTGAACGTTTAAGGTTGAACGTTTAAGGTTTCACGTTTAAGGTTGAACGTTTAAGGTTGAACGTTTAAGGTTGAACGTTTAAGGTTGAACGTTTAAGGTTAAACGTTTTAAGTTTGAACATTTAAGGTTTCACATTTAAGTTTGAACGTTTAAGGTTGAACGTTTAAGGTTGAAGGTTTAAGGTTGAATGTTTAAAGTTTCACATTTAAGGTTGAACGTTTAAGATTTCACGTTTAAGGTTGAATGTTTAAAGTTTCACATTTTAAGGTTGAACGTTTAAGGTTGAACGTTTAAAGTTGAACGTTTAAGGTTGAACGTTTAAGGTTGAACATTTAAGGTTGAATGTTTAAGGTTGAACGTTTAAGGTTGAATGTTTAAGGATGAACGTTTAAGGTTGAACGTTTAAGGTTGAACGTTTAAGGTTGAACGTTTAAGGTTGAACGTTTAAGGTTGAACGTTTAAGGTTTCAAGTTTAAGGATGAACGTTTAAGGTTGAGCATTTAAGGTTTCACGTTTAAGGTTGAACGTTTAAGGTTGAACGTTTAAGGTTGAACATTTAAGGTTAAAACGTTTAAGGTTGAACGTTTAAGGTCGAACGTTTAAGGTCGAACGTTTAAGGTCGAACGTTTAAGGTCGAACGTTTAAGGTCGAACGTTTAAGGTCGAACGTTTAAGGTCGAACGTTTAAGTTCGAGCGTTTAAGGTCGAACGTTTAATGTCGAACGTTTAAGGTTTCACGTTTAAGGTTTCACGTTTAAGGTTTCACGTTTAAGGTTTCACGTTTAAGGTTTCACGTTTAATGTTTCACGTTTAAGGTTTCACATTTAAGGTTGAACGTTCAAGGTTGAATGTTTAAAGTTTCACATTTAAGGTTGAACATTTAAAGTTTCACATTTAAGGTTGAACGTTTAAGGTTGAACATTTAAGGTTAAACGTTTAAGGTTGAACGTTTAAGGTTGAACATTTAAGGTTGAAACGTTAAGGTTTAACTTTTAAGGTTTCACGTTGAAGGTTGAACGTTTAAGGTTGAATATTTAAGGTCGAACGTTTACGGTCTAACGTTTAATGTCGAACGTTTAAGGTTTCACGTTTAAGGTTTCACGTTTAAGGTTTCATGTTTAAGGTTTCACGTTTAAGGTTTCACGTTTAAAGTTTCACGTTTAAGGTTTCACGTTTAACATTGACCATTTAAGGTTGAACGTTTAAGGTTGAACGTTTAAGGTTGAACATTTAAGGTTGAACATTTAAGGTTGAACGTTTAAGGTTTCACGTTTAAGGTTTCACGTTTAAGGTTTCACGTTTAAGGTTAAACGTTTAAGGTTGAACGTTTAAGGTTTCACGTTTAAGGTTTCACGTTTAAGGTTGAACGTTTAATGTTTCATGTTTAAGGTTGAAAAAAAACGTTTAAGGTTGAACGTTTAAGGTTTCACAATTAAGGTTTCACGTTTAAGGTTGAACGTTTAAGGTTTCACAATTAAGGTTTCACGTTTAAGGTTGAACGTTTAAGGTTGAACTTTTAAGGTTGAACGTTTAAGGTTTAACATTTAAGGTTGAACGTTTAAGGTTGAATGTTTAAGGTTGAACGTTTAAGGTTAAACGTTTAAGGTTGAACGTTTAAGGTTTCACATTTCAGTTTGAACGTTTAAGGTTGAAGGTTTAAGGTTGAATGTTTAAAGTTTCACATTTAAGGTTGAACGTTTAAGATTCACGTTTAAGGTTGAACGTTTAATGTTTCATGTTTAAGGTTGAACGTTTAAGGTTGAACGTTTAAGGTTTCACAATTAAGGTTTCACGTTTAAGGTTGAACGTTTAAGGTTTCACAATTAAGGTTTCACGTTTAAGGTTGAACGTTTAAGGTTGAACTTTTAAGGTTGAACGTTTAAGGTTTAACATTTAAGGTTGAACGTTTAAGGTTGAATGTTTAAGGTTGAACGTTTAAGGTTAAACGTTTAAGGTTGAACGTTTAAGGTTTCACATTTCAGTTTGAACGTTTAAGGTTGAAGGTTTAAGGTTGAATGTTTAAAGTTTCACATTTAAGGTTGAACGTTTAAGATTCACGTTTAAGGTTGAACGTTTAAAGTTTCACATTTAAGGTTGAACGTTTAAGGTTGAACGTTTAAGTTGAACGTTTAAGGTTGAACGTTTAAGGTTGAACGTTTAAGGTTGAACGTTTAAGGTTGAACGTTTAAGGTTGAACGTTTAAGGTTGAACGTTTAAGGTTGAACGTTTAAGGTTGAACGTTTAAGGTTGAACGTTTAAGGTGAACGTTTAAGGTTGAACGTTTAAGGTTGAACGTTAAGGTTGAACGTTTAAGGTTGAACGTTTAAGGTTGAACGTTTAAGGTTGAACGTTTAAGGTTGAACGTTTAAGGTTGAACGTTTAAGGTTTCACGTTTAAGGTTTCACGATTAAGGTTGAACGTTTAAGGTTTCACGTTTAAGGTTGAACGTTTAAAGTTTCACATTTAAGGTTGAACGTTTAAGATTTCACGTTTAAGGTTGAATGTTTAAAGTTTCACATTTTAAGGTTGAACGTTTAAGGTTGAACGTTTAAAGTTGAACGTTTAAGGTTGAACGTTTAAGGTTGAACATTTAAGGTTGAATGTTTAAGGTTGAACGTTTAAGGTTGAATGTTTAAGGATGAACGTTTAGGTTGAACGTTTAAGGTTGAACGTTTAAGGTTGAACGTTTAAGGTTGAACGTTTAAGGTTTCAAGTTTAAGGATGAACGTTTAAGGTTGAGCATTTAAGGTTTCACGTTTAAGGTTTCACGTTTAACGTTGAACGTTTAAGGTCGAACGTTTAAGGTCGAACGTTTAAGGTCGAACGTTTAAGGTCGAACGTTTAAGGTCGAACGTTTAAGTTCGAGCGTTTAAGGTCGAACGTTTAATGTCGAACGTTTAAGGTTTCACGTTTAAGGTTTCACGTTTAAGGTTTCACGTTTAAGGTTTCACGTTTAAGGTTTCACGTTTAAGGTTTCACGTTTAAGGTTTCACGTTTAAGGTTGAACGTTCAAGGTTGAATGTTTAAAGTTTCACATTTAAGGTTGAACGTTTAAGATTTCACATTTAAGGTTGAACATTTAAAGTTTCACATTTAGGTTGAACTTTTAAGGTTGAACATTTAAGGTTAAACGTTTAAGGTTGAACGTTTAAGGTTGAACATTTA
Organism: Brachycybe producta; assembly: GCA_036925085.1. Lineage (NCBI taxonomy): Eukaryota > Metazoa > Arthropoda > Diplopoda > Playtdesmida > Andrognathidae > Brachycybe > Brachycybe producta. The sequence continues at coordinate 157,602 of JAUPFP010000119.1, read as the reverse complement.
AGGTTGAACGTTTAAGGTTGAACGTTTAAGGTTAACTTTTAAGGTTTCACGTTGAAGGTTGAACGTTTAAGGTTGAATATTTAAGGTCGAACGTTTAAGGTCTAACGTTTAATGTCGAACGTTTAAGGTTTCACGTTTAAGGTTTCACGTTTAAGGTTTCACGTTTAAGGTTTCACGTTTAAGGTTTCATGTTTAAGGTTTCACGTTTAAGGTTTCACGTTTAAAGTTTCACGTTTAAGGTTTCACGTTTAAGGTTGACCATTTAAGGTTGAACGTTTAAGGTTGAACGTTTAAGGTTGAACATTTAAGGTTGAACATTTAAGGTTGAACGTTTAAGGTTGAATGTTTAAGGTTGAACGTTTAAGGTTAAACGTTTAAGGTTGAACGTTTAAGGTTTCACATTTCAGTTTGAACGTTTAAGGTTGAATGTTTAAAGTTTCACATTTAAGGTTGAACCTTTAAGATTCACGTTTAAGGTTGAACGTTTAATGTTTCATGTTTAAGGTTGAACGTTTAAGGTTGAACGTTTAAGGTTTCACAATTAAGGTTTCACGTTTAAGGTTGAACGTTTAAGGTTTCACAATTAAGGTTTCACGTTTAAGGTTGAACGTTTAAGGTTGAACTTTTAAGGGTTGAACGTTTAAGGTTTAACATTTAAGGTTGAACGTTTAAGGTTGAATGTTTAAGGTTGAACGTTTAAGGTTAAACGTTTAAGGTTGAATGTTTAAGGTTTCACATTTCAGTTTGAACGTTTAATGTTGAAGGTTTAAGGTTGAATGTTTAAAGTTTCACATTTAAGGTTGAACGTTTAAGATTCACGTTTAAGGTTGAACGTTTAAAGTTTCACATTTAAGGTTGAACGTTTAAGGTTGAACGTTTAAGGTTGAACGTTTAAGGTTGAACGTTTAAGGTTGAACGTTTAAGGTTGAACGTTTAAGGTTGAACGTTTAAGGTTGAACGTTTAAGGTTGAACGTTTAAGGTTGAACGTTTAAGGTTGAACGTTTAAGGTTGAACGTTTAAGGTTGAACGTTTAAGGTTGAACGTTTAAGGTTGTACGTTTAAGGTTGAACGTTTAAGGTTGAACGTTTAAGGTTGAACGTTTAAGGTTGAACATTTAAGGTGGAACGTTTAAGGTTGAACGTTTAAGGTTGAACGTTTAAGGTTGAACGTTTAAGGTTGAACGTTTAAGGTTGAACGTTTAAGGTTTCACGTTTAAGGTTTCACGATTAAGGTTGAACGTTTAAGGTTTCACGTTTAAGGTTGAACGTTTAAGGTTGAATGTTTAAGGTTGAACGTTTAAGGTTGAACGTTTAAGGTTTCACAATTAAGGTTTCACGTTTAAGGTTGAACGTTTAAGGTTTCACAATTAAGGCTTCACGTTTAAGGTTTCACGTTTAAGTTTGAACATTTAAGGTTTCACATTTAAGTTTGAACGTTTAAGCTTGAACGTTTAAGGTTGATGGTTTAAGGTTGAACGTTTAAAGTTTCACATTTAAGGTTGAACGTTTAAGATTTCACGTTTAAGGTTGAATGTTTAAAGTTTCACATTTTAAGGTTGAACGTTTAAGGTTGAACGTTTAAAGTTGAACGTTTAAGGTTGAACGTTTAAAGTTGAACGTTTAAGGTTGAACGTTTAAGGTTGAACATTTAAGGTTGAATGTTTAAGGTTGAACGTTTAAGGTTGAACGTTTAAGGATGAACGTTTAAGGTTGAACGTTTAAGGTTGAACGTTTAAGGTTGAACGTTTAAGGTTGAACGTTTAAGGTTTCAAGTTTAAGGATGAACGTTTAAGGTTGAGCATTTAAGGTTTCACGTTTAAGGTTTCACGTTTAACGTTGAACGTTTAAGGTCGAACGTTTAAGGTCGAACGTTTAAGGTCGAACGTTTAAGGTCGAACGTTTAAGGTCGAACGTTTAAGTTCGAGCGTTTAAGGTCGAACGTTTAATGTCGAACGTTTAAGGTTTCACGTTTAAGGTTTCACGTTTAAGGTTTCAAGTTTAAGGTTGAACGTTCAAGGTTGAATGTTTAAAGTTTCACATTTAAGGTTGAACGTTTAAGATTTCACATTTAAGGTTGAACATTTAAAGTTTCACATTTAAGGTTGAACTTTTAAGGTTGAACATTTAAGGTTCAACGTTTAAGGTTGAACGTTTAAGGTTGAACATTTAAGGTTGAACGTTTAAGGTTGAACGTTTAAGGTTTAACTTTTAAGCTTTCACGTTGAAGGTTGAACGTTTAAGGTTGAATATTTAAGGTCGAACGTTTAAGGTCTAACGTTTAATGTCGAACGTTTAAGGTTTCACGTTTAAGGTTTCACGTTTTAGGTTTCATGTTTAAGGTTTCACGTTTAAGGTTTCACGTTTAAAGTTTCACGTTTAAGGTTTCACGTTTAAGGTTGACCATTTAAGGTTGAACGTTTAAGGTTGAACGTTTAAGGTTGAACATTTAAGGTTGAACATTTAAGGTTGAACGTTTAAGGTTTCACGTTTAAGGTTTCACGTTTAAGGTTTCACGTTTAAGGTTAAACGTTTAAGGTTGAACGTTTTAGGTTGAACGTTTAAGGTTGAACGTTTAAGGTTGAACATTTAATGTTGAATGTTTAAGGTTTCACGTTTAAGGTTTCACGTTTAAGGTTTCACGTTTAAGGTTTCACGTTTAAGGTTGAACGTTTAATGTTTCATGTTTAAGGTTGAACGTTTAAGGTTGAACGTTTAAGGTTGAACGTTTAAGGTTTCACAATTAAGGTTTCACGTTTAAGGTTGAACGTTTAAGGTTTCACAATTAACGTTTCACGTTTAAGGTTGAACGTTTAAGGTTGAACTTTTAAGGTTGAACGTTTAAGGTTGAACGTTTAAGGTTTCACATTTAAGGTTGAACGTTTAAGGTTGAATGTTTAAGGTTGAACATTTAAGGTTAAACGTTTAAGGTTGAACGTTTAAGGTTTCACATTTCAGTTTGAACGTTTAAGGTTGAACGTTTAAGGTTGAAGGTTTAAGGTTGAATGTTTAAAGTTTCACATTTAAGGTTGAACGTTTAAGATTCACGTTTAAGGTTGAACGTTTAAAGTTTCACATTTAAGGTTGAACGTTTAAGTTTGAACGTTTAAGGTTGAACGTTTAAGGTTGAACGTTTAAGGTTGAACGTTTAAGGTTGAACGTTTAAGGTTGAACGTTTAAGGTTGAACGTTTAAGGTTGAACGTTTAAGGTTGAACGTTTAAGGTTTCACATTTAAGGTTTCACGTTTAAGGTTTCACGTTTAAGGTTTCACGTTTAAGGTTTCACGTTTAAGGTTTCACGTTTAAGGTTTCACGTTTAAGGTTGAACGTTTAAGGTTTCACATTTAAGGTTTCATGTTTAAGGTTTCTCGTTTAAGGTTTCATGTTTAAGGTTGAACGTTTAAGGTTGAACGTTTAAGGTTTCAAGTTTAAGGATGAACGTTTAAGGTTGAGCATTTAAGGTTTCACGTTTAAGGTTTCACGTTTAACGTTGAACGTTTAAGGTCGAACGTTTAAGGTCGAACGTTTAAGGTCGAACGTTTAAGGTCGAACGTTTAAGGTCGAACGTTTAAGTTCGAGCGTTTAAGGTCGAACGTTTAATGTCGAACGTTTAAGGTTTCACGTTTAAGGTTTCACGTTCAAGGTTTCACGTTTAAGGTTTCACGTTTAAGGTTGAACGTTCAAGGTTGAATGTTTAAAGTTTCACATTTAAGGTTGAACGTTTAAGATTTCACATTTAAGGTTGAACATTTAAAGTTTCACATTTAAGGTTGAACGTTTAAGGTTGAACATTTAAGGTTAAACGTTTAAGGTTGAACATTTAAGGTTGAACATTTAAGGTTGAACGTTTAAGGTTGAACGTTTAAGGTTTAACTTTTAAGGTTTCACGTTGAAGGTTGAACGTTTAAGGTCGAATATTTAAGGTCGAACATTTAAGGTCTAACGTTTAATGTCGAACGTTTAAGGTTTCACGTTTAAGGTTTCACGTTTAAGGTTTCACGTTTAAGGTTTCATGTTTAAGGTTTCACGTTTAAGGTTTCACGTTTAAAGTTTCACGTTTAAAGTTTCACGTTTAAGGTTTCACGTTTAAGGTTGACCATTTAAGGTTGAACGTTTAAGGTTGAACGTTTAAGGTTGAACATTTAAGGTTGAACATTTAAGGTTGAACGTTTAAGGTTTCACGTTTAAGGTTTCACGTTTAAGGTTTCACGTTTAAGGTTAAACGTTTAAGATTGAACGTTTTAGGTTGAACGTTTAAGGTTGAACGTTTAAGGTTGAACATTTAATGTTGAACATTTAATGTTGAACGTTTAAGGTTTCACGTTTAAGGTTTCACGTTTAAGGTTTCACGTTTAAGGTTGAACGTTTAATGTTTCATGTTTAAGGTTGAACGTTTAAGGTTGAACGTTTAAGGTTTCACAATTAAGGTTTCACGTTTAAAGTTGAACGTTTAAGGTTGAACGTTTAAGGTTTCACAATTAACGTTTCACGTTTAAGGTTGAACGTTTAAGGTTGAACTTTTAAGGTTAAACGTTTAAGGTTGAACGTTTAAGGTTTCACATTTAAGGTTGAACATTTAAGGTTGAATGTTTAAGGTTGAACGTTTAAGGTTAAACGTTTAAGGTTGAACGTTTAAGGTTTCACATTTCAGTTTGAACGTTTAAGGTTGAACGTTTAAGGTTGAAGGTTTAAGGTTGAATGTTTAAAGTTTCACATTTAAGGTTGAACGTTTAAGATTCACGTTTAAGGTTGAACGTTTAAAGTTTCACATTTAAGGTTGAACGTTTAAGTTTGAACGTTTAAGGTTGAACGTTTAAGGTTGAACGTTTAAGGTTGAACGTTTAAGGTTGAACGTTTAAGGTTGAACGTTTAAGGTTGAACGTTTAAGGTTGAACGTTTAAGGTTTCACGTTTAAGGTTTCACGTTTAAGGTTTCACGTTTAAGGTTTCACGTTTAAGGTTTCACGTTTAAGGTTTCACGTTTAAGGTTTCACGTTTAAGGTTGAACGTTTAAGGTTGAACGTTTAAGGTTGAACGTTTAAGGTTTCACATTTAAGGTTTCATGTTTAAGGTTTCTCGTTTAAGGTTTCATGTTTAAGGTTGAACGTTTAAGGTTGAACGTTTAAGGTTTCACAATTAAGGTTTCACGTTTAAGGTTGAACGTTTAAGGTTTCACAATTAAGGTTTCACGTTTAAGGTTGAACGTTTAAGGTTTCACAATTAAAGTTGAACGTTTAAGGTTTCACGTTTAAGAGGGCTACAGAAGCGTCGGACTTTTTTTTTGACAGACGACACTATAATTGCAGTGTCTGACGTCAGAGGCGCCACGTGTATTCAATTACCATAGACATAATTTCAAACAAATACAGTTTGGTTAGAAACATACTATTTGAAGACATATAAGTTTTTAAAATGTAATTAAAACTGTAATAAATATTAGATTGTTTATTGGATGATTTGGAAAATTTTCAGACTTTAAATCTGTTTTTAAATATTTTTAATTATTTAAAAAGGTGTTTTTTTTTTCTATGCAAAATCTCATAGGAAAAAAAAGCTACATATTCCGCACACATTTTTTTTTTTATAAAGGAGATAATATTAAAAAAAAAAAGTGGTTGTAGATTTATTTGTTTTCTATAAAACAGGTAAATTTCATTGCCTAATTACATGTGTATATTTTTATATTGAAGTAAAAGTAGTAATGGACCAATTTTTTCAGATCAACAAGAATCTGATTCAGTCAAGGCCTGGTTAGAGAGTACATGACGTCACATTACACATAATTTCTTGTTTACTCGGCCGCCATTTTTTTTTTTTGTCTTTTCATGGACTTGTTCTTCATTATTTATATACTAAAGTTTTTTTTTTCGGGTTTTGAGTGGGTAAATCCAACGGACATGAAAGCAGGAGCAACACGAAAATATCGGTAAGTGATTGAATTTTGTTTCTGAAAAACGTTCGTTTGAAAAATATAAAATATAAATGAAATTTGCAATAAAATACTATAACGATAACACTTATAACGATATATATTTTCATGTTTATTAATCTTTCAAAGTCAATTTTTTATGTTATGTGTCGACTTTTTAAGCAGATGTTTCATTTTTGTCTATAAAAAGTTTATTTTGAAAGATTATTAAACATAAAATCTATCGTTATAGGTGATTGAGCTAGCCTTCTAGTTTCTAAAAAACATTCAATTTTCTCTTTTTTGCTCTCCTGAAAGACAAAATAATCAGAGTTTGAGAATCAGCTCTTCATAAAACCCAACATATAATAATAATAATCATAATAATATGTGACAATTGCGTTATGTTTTATGTTTCTGTCAGATGTCCACTCCACAGCAGCAACAGTCGAGTCAACACCTACATCTTTACAAAAATGCAGCATTGGACGCACAAGAATGACGAAGGAGACGAGAAGGAGTTCAACTGAGGAAGCAGAAAAGAGAACAGCAAGTTATTAACTTTCGTTTTCTCTCTCAAGCGTTGATCTGGATTATTTCTCGATTTCTAATTCTTTTTCTTTTCGTAGTTATTCAAACGACGGAACGTAAATCTTCCGAATGATACGGAACAAGACGAAGAAATGAATGCTTCGTTACCCGAAGATTTCAACTAGTCTACCGTTCAGGTTTAATCTCGCGTCTCTTTTTCTTTTGACTTTCTAGTTTGGATGAGTTTTGAAGTTTTTTTCGTCTGTTTTTAGGGTGGAATCACGCCGGAAATGGCTCAGTCTTTGTACAGCGATGATGTTGATGAACAACTGAGTGCAACGCAAAAGTTTCGAAAGCTTCTATCTCGCGGTAGGTTTGTTTTTCGGTAGGAAAATATGGACTTGAAATTAGTAATTGTGTGTTTTATACTTTTTAACATATGGTTTTAAAGGTGTAAACGATGCCGCTCGCAAACTCTTTGATTATTTTGTCTTTCAGACGCAAAATGAAGAAAATCTTGAATGCATGTGTATTAGAAACTAAAATGGTAGCTCAATGACGAAAGGCCATTTTCATATTGATATCTTTCAAAATAAGCTTTTTATGATAGTGTTTTTGAAAAATAACCAAACTTTAAACAGACAGTATTTTGTAATTTTTGTCTGTAAAAAAATTATTTTGTAATGTCATCGAAATGAAAGTACAATTAATTGATTCAGCTATCCATTCTAGTTTCTAACTATAAGTAAAAAGTTTCTAACTAAAAGTAAGTAGTTAGTTTCTTGTGGCGACCCTGAGTGCCACACACTGTGTATTTTATTATTAATTTAATATTTAATATTATTTCATTTATTTGTATCTTCTTAATGATAATAAAAACTAATTCTTTGTATTTTTGTATTTGCATTTGTAAATCTATTTGTATTTGTGAAATAATTTGTAAAGCTTGATAAGATAATGGATGGCACCACAGTAGTTTTTTTTTTATAACTTTTTGCTTCATTCACACTTTTTTCTTTGTTTGTGACTGTTGTTTGTGACTGTAGCTCTGTGAAAGGTAAGGTTTATGTTTTTTATTTTTAATTTTTAATTTATAATTATAATAATAATGAAAATAATAAAAATAATAAAATGAAATATTAAAATATAATAAAATAAAGTAATAAAATCAAATAAATAATTAAAAATATAATAAAATAAAATAATTAAAAATGTTAAATAAAATAATTAAAAATGTTAAATAAAATAATTAAAAATGTCAAATAAAATAATTAATAATTAAACATATAATTAATAAAGAATTTTTTATACACAAAACATTTGTATAATAGTATAATAGTAATAGTGTCAAAAAATATTTTCTTAGGGTTATTTACTTGATGACATTGTTTTTATCCAGGGCAGTTCATTTTTTTGGTGGGTGGGTTGGGCACTCAGCTTAGTAGAGTTTTTATTGCTTTTCTCTTCATCTCTTTTTTCTTCAGACTTTTTTATTGCTTTTCTCTTCGTCTCCTTTTTCTTCAGACTTTTTTATTGCTTTTCTCTTCGTCTCCTTTTTCTTTAGACTCTTATTCCTTTTCTTGTTTCTTTTTAGTGACGTATTCTCATAATATTACTAGGGCTCAGATTTTGATGCAATATCAACGGGAACGTTTCTCAATATGTGGCCCAAGTGCCAATTGTGAAGTAACAATCTCGTTTAGATAAAAATTGTTCTTTCTAATTAAAAAAAATAGTTAATAGCCTAGAACTCTAGTTGACAACTGATAGTAACCAGACATCTAGCCTCTCTAACCAGCCTTTTATGATTTGAAAAATCATAATTGCAGTTTGCTCTAATAATGATGATTGATTCCTTCACAATTGGCACTTGGGCCACAAATTGAGAAACATTCCTGTTGGTATGTTCCAGGTCATGTGGCATCAAAATCAGAGCCCTAATCATTACACATGAATAACGCATGTGCATCACAAGTAACTACGTCATGTACATGAAAACATACATGTGTGTTTAACACACATGCGCGCACGTGCATATACGTGCATACACATGCGCGCACGTTTTTACACATGCACACACGTGCGTACACATGCACACGTGCGAACACATGCGCGCAACTGTGTACACATGCGCGCACGTGTGTATATGTGCATACAAATGCGCGCACATGCGTATACGTGCGAACACATGCACACACGTGCAAACACATGCGCGCACGTTTTTACACATGCACACACATGCGTACACATGCACACACGTGCTTACACATGTGCGCACTTGTGTATATGTGCGTACAAATGCGCACACGTGCGTATACGTGCGAACACATGCGCGCAAGTGTGTACATGTGCATACACATGCGCACATGTGTGTATACGTGCGTACAAATGCGCGCACATGCGTATACGTGCATACACATGCACACACGTGCATACACATGAACACACGTGCATACACATGCACACACGTGCGAACACATGCGCGCACGTGTGTATATGTGCGTACATGTGCATACACATGCGTGCAAGTGTGTACACGTGCATACACATGCAAGCAACAATGAAAGAAAGTGTTATTTGATATATGAAAGCATACATTAAAGCAGTGGAGGTCTATCGGGTTCCTTGAATCCCTTGTTTACTAATATTTTAGTGTAGCAAACAAATAAAAAAATTATTATAATAATCTAATATGGTTTAGTTTTCTCGTGTGTATTACATATATAAAACATGTGACTTTACATTAACATATGCAATGTTTCACAAGATAATTCACCATGCCTAAATACAGACCGAAGAAGAGAAACAAAGCAGCCAAAGCACAAAGGCAACGACGTTTAAACGAAAAAGATGCAAATAGGTAGTTTTATTTACTTTTATGTCAGTTAAATGAAAGCTGATATTAAGAGCTACCCATACAAATGTCATTTGCAAATGCAGTGATTCGCCTCAGGAAGAGGATGCGGATGAGGATGCGGCCGCTCAACTTCAATTGGAGGACCCATTGATGGCATCTTCGCCAATATATTGTAACATATAAATGAGGTGCAGTACACTATTTACAATTACTTCTATTGAAAATATACAGATAAACCGGCAACCCCATCACCAAAATCAACAGATGACAGTTTTTTGTTAACACCAGCTCACTTCCAAGCACCCCCAATTCATGGTAAAATATTTATAAAATGTTTATTACAAATAATTACTAATAACACCAAAACAGACTACACAAGAGCAAGGTCATCAACGGCAGGGTCGTCTTTGACATTAAAGCCGCTCATGACCTGTCATGCGTGCGATGAAGAGCAGCTCTTCACTCCTCTTGATGTTACTGAGCACTTGAGAAACCGGCTTCATCGCAGAAATATGAGGGAGAGTCTTTCCGAGGAGGAGGAGGAGGAGGAGGAAGAGGAAAATGAACAGGTATTGAGACCAGAAAAGACCATTTACCAAACACCAGAGAAAGTTATGCCATACTCCTTTACAACACCAACTTCTATTGAGAGGCATTCCTTAACAGTGAAGAGCGTCCAAAAAGAACTCCCGAAGCACACGGGGCATCGGATCATATCTTTATTAAGTCTGACAAACATCATAGAAAAGGCCAGTATCCACGCAAAGAGATGCACAGCATCGAGACTGGCCTTTAAAAAAGAAACATCCAGGGGGCTATGTTCGAGAATTACTTTCGAATGTAGTGAATGCAGGAAATGCATTGCATTTTCTACAGATAGTAACGAAGCCGAGCCAGTAGTAAATACAGCTGCTGTACTGGGATGTGCCAGCATTGGAATTGGCCATCAGCAGCTAGAGGAACTCTTAGCTGTTGTTGGCATACCGTGCATGGCACAACGAACATTCCAAGCTGCAACAGATGAAATTCATTACAAACTCAGTGATGCATTAAAGGAGTCCATGAAAGAGGCAGCAATGGAGTCAAAACGAAGAGCAATGGAAAAAAACAACACTGATGATGACGGTGTTCCTTGGCTGACTGTTGTAGTCGACGGCTCTTGGGCAAAAAGGTCATACCAGCATAGTTATAATTCTTTGTCTGGTATGGCTGCTGTGTTTGATGCCGAAACAGGAAAGCTGATCGACCTGGCCGTCAGAAACCGATATTGCCCTAAATGTGCTGCGGCACAAACAAAAGGTGTCGATCCTGAGAAGCACCATTGTTTTAAAAACTGGGGAGGGTCTGCAGGTGCAATGGAAGCCGATATCATTTCAAAAGCCTTCACAGAGAGCGAAAGCAAGTATGGAGTACGTTACAAGTACGTAATTGGTGATGGTGACTCCAGTACTTACAAGGCAATTTGTGCGACTGGAGGCTATCCAGTTACGAAAATAGAGTGCACGAATCACCTTATTCGTTCGTATGCGACCAAGATAAGAAAGATACCGAATGACACAAGGATCAGCCTCGAGGAGAGACGGTTTCTAAATCCAGATAGGGTTAACCGTCTCATCAGTGCCGTTAGAGGAGCAGTAATGCGAAACTTTTCCTCAAAATGTTCGAAGGAGGAAAAGATGAAGGCACTGAAAAAAGACCTTGCACATGGTCCCATACATGTTTTTGGAGACCACACAGAGTGTGGTGACTACTGCAAAAGAGATGCAAGCGAGCCGAACGATGTTCCCTTAGTACAGGGAAGTCTACTGTGGGAAACGATCATGGCCACAATGAGAAGGCTGAAAGACCATGCTGACAGCCTAGTAGAGCGGTTAACAAACAATGTTGCAGAGCAATTCATGAGTCTTATATGCAAAGCCATAGGAGGAAAGCGTGTAAACTTCTGCATGGGAGCATCATACACAATGCGGGTGTATTGTGCTGGTTTAAACCAGTTACATGGACCTGGCTGGCAAGTTGAGGCCAGTAGGAAAATATTTCCTAAACAGACCCCACCATCTGTAATGAAGAAGATGGCACAAAAGCGAAGAAGGAATTTAGCACTCAAAGAGAAGTACAGAAAAAGACTTCGCTTTGAAGGTGGATATGCTAAACATTTAAGAAGAAAAGAGGCTCTCATGTCCTCCGAAGAGTCTCGCAAGCACTACGGGGGAACAATGGATTTTGAAGACCTGCCAGAGGAAGAACTAAAAAAGAAAATGAACGAGCATGTCATCAGTCTATCGATTGATAAAGAACAAGCAGCAGCACTTGAAGTTGCAACCCGCGGAGGGCCAACAAATCCAAAATGGCTAAAAGAAAGACTAACAAGAGTCACAGCGAGCAATTTTGGGGTCATCTCCAAACAAAAAGAATACACACCATGTGACAAATTAGTCCGGAGAATTCTCTACCACAGGAACATTAAAAATCTTCCTGAAATAAGGTGGGGGATTGACAATGAAACAAGAGCGATTCAGGAGTTCGAAAAACGATTCGAAGAAAGCGTTCAGGACTGTGGCTTATTTGTGGACCCCGAAGAACCATACCTTGGGGCCACGCCTGATGGTACAGTAGGTTCAGATGGGTTGATAGAAGTGAAATGCCCATTTGCTGCAAGAGATATGCTTGTGAGAGATGCAGTCGAGAAAGTAAGATCGTTTTGTTTGAAAAAAATGAAAAACTCGGAAGAACTACATCTTTCCGAGAAACATGATTATTTTTTCCAGATACAAGGACAACTACATGTGACAAAACGAGAATTTTGCATTTTTGTCATTTGGACCACAAAGGATCTATATGTGGAAAAAATTTACAGAAATGACGATTTCTGGGAGAAACACATGAAACTACAGCTTCGTAATTTCTATTATGACTGTATGCTCCCAGAAATTGTGGATTCAAGAGTGAGAAGAAGATCCACTGTGCGGGACCCACAATGGAAGTTGGAAGCAATTGCAGCAAGAAAGGAACAACAGAGGCAGTCAACCGCAAACAAAGACGTTAGTAATTATATAATTATCTATAAATTACAAAATAAATTAATTTCGTTATATTCTAATTTTTAGAGTTCAAAAAAGAAATTTTAAGGCACCCGGTGCTCCCCAATCCTTCATCTAACCTAACCTAACCTAACCTTCACCTAACCTAACCATTGCCTCCACCTAGCCTTTAACCTACCTAAACATTTCCTCCACCTAGCCTTTCCCCTACCTAGCATTTTCCTCACCGAGCCTTTAAATAGTCTTTTGTCGTGCGAACTGTGTTGGCACATGAGCCTGCCTCGTTTTTTAAATTGCCACCTTGACATCTCTTAGTAAGTTTGTTGTAGAAAAACATTGTATTTCATACTGATGGGGTTAATTTTCTAGAATTCTGCCATGCTGCTTTTGTCTTCCCATTATCAACATCATTTCTCACTCTTGAGACTTGCTGTTATCTCTATATACATGTATGTTGGTCAGTAACAGCTGAACAAAACATCAGATGCTAATAATGTATAATCTTAATTTCAGGTTCCTCCCTGTGGTCCACATGATGAATGTCACAATGGTCCTTGTATTTGCAACATCATGCATTTCAAACAGTAAGAACACTCATTTGCATTTCTGGATTAAAAATTATGTTATAATTTCTTTATTAAAGAGCTCTCCTCGCTCGCATTGATCCTTTGCCACTGGCATTACTTCTATCATGGGAATCAATGATAAATCAACCCGTAAGTTTAAACATATACACTATAAACATACATAATATACAAATAATCACTTGCTGATAAGATTCTTTCCACATTTCAGAGTCCTGTGCTGCTGCTCCTCAATCACCTTTAATTCGCTCTTTGTTGAATACATTTTTGTCCTTTCATAAGTATGTAAACAGTTATTTAAATGAAATTAAAATGCTTAAAAAGGTTTCATTTCTAAGATCTCCATGTGGTGTGTATTTACTCTGCACTGCTCGCTGTGACAGCAATTCTTGAGTTTTGCCCTTGTAAGTTTATCTATTGCATATTACGATATCACAAAGTACTAAGAACAGTTCATTCAATTTTACAGTTTGCCATTATTGTGTTTGCAATTGCTGCTTCTTTGTAAGTTATAAAAATTGTATATTATAAACATGTATTTATTGTAAATATAATGCTAATATTCTCAATTTCAGAACTCTCCAAGTTCTTCATGCTTGTTCTATTCTTCTTCTCCCCTTTTCTAGTAGTGCTGGCAACTTATGTTTCTATATCTGTGAGTTGCAAATATTATAGACCGTAAATTGTTTACAAACTTGCATACATGTTACAGGCCTTCGACTTGGTGTGTGTGCTTCTTCTCCCCTTCGCTCATCATTGTCAACTATGTGTGCCTCTTCATCTGTAAGTGATAACACTAATATATAATATATGCTAGTAAACTCCTTACAACAGTTGTTTCCATTTTAGAGGTCTCCATGTTGCTCCTCATGCACGCTGTATGGTTCCTCTTATGTGTGTTGTGTTTGTGACTCATGCTTCTGCATCTGTAAGTCACAACATTGCAACACAATAGCTAACTAAAGTATTCTAAGAATGTGCAATTTAAACATATGTCTAGATCGCTCCTTGTTCTCATCTCGTCCTCTTCTGTTCGGTTTCGTTCTGATTATCTGTGCCTCGTTTTCAGTAAGTATAACAAATGGCAGTTCAAGTATTGTTTTAAGAATGTGCTTTTTAAACAGGTGTCTCAATCGCTCATTGCCCTCATCTGTCCCTCTTGCATTCGGTTTCTAAAATGATTCGTGCCTTGTTTTCTGTAAGTATAACCAATGGCAGATGAAGTAGTGTTTTAAGAACATGCCTTTTCAACAGGTGTCTCCATTGCTCCTTGCTTTCATCTCGCCCTCTTCTGTTCGGTTTCTTTATGATCATCCGTACCTCGGTTTTAGTAAGTATAACACATGGGAGATGAAGTAGTGTTTTAAGAACATGCCTTTTCAACAGGTGTCTCCATTGCTCCTTGCTTTCATCTGGCCCTCTTCTGTTCGGTTTCTTTATGATCATCCGTGCCTCGGTTTTAGTAAGTATAACAAATGGGAGATGAAGTAGCGTTTTAAGAACATGTTTTTTCAACAGGTGTCTCCATTGTTCCTTGCTTTCATCTGGCCCTCTTCTGTTCAGTTTCTTTATGATCATATGTGCCTCGGTTTCAGTAAGTATAACAAATGGCAGTTAAAGTATTGTTTTAAGAAAGAACATTTTAACAGGTCTCAATCGCTCCTTCGTCTCGTCTGGCCCTCTGGTGTTCGGTTTCTCAATCTCATCTGGCCTTCTGGTGTTCGGTTTCATAGATCATTCGTGCCTCGTTTTCAGTAGGTAGTCAATGGCAGATCAAGTAGTTTTTTTAAGAAAGAACATTTTAACAGGTCTCAATCGCTCCTTCGTCTCGTCTGGCCCTCTGGTGTTCGGTTTCTCGGTCTCATCTGACCTTCTGGTGTCCGGTTTCATGGATCATTCGTGTCTCGTTTTCAGTAGGTAATCAATGGCAGATCAAGTAGTTTTTTTAAGAAAGAACATTTTAACAGGTCTCAATCGCGCCTTCATCTCATCTGGTCCTCTGGTGTTGTTTCTCGGTCTCATCTTGCCTTCCGGTGTTCGGTTTCATGGATCATTCGCGCCTCATTTTCAGTAGGTAGTCAATGGCAGATCAAGTAGTTTTTTAATCTATTAGTTCGATTCCAATTTTTGTTTCTCCGTAATTTGCATATTATGCAAATGCCTTTGGTTATAGAATTTGAAATGTTTTCCAATTCTCGTTATTTGCATATTATGCAAATGCCTTTGGTTATAAAATTTGAAATGTTTTCGTTTTCCGATTCTCGTTAGTGACGTCGAAGGAGAGCAAGGTTTTATGGCTCTAAAGCACTACTTAACTCCGTACGTTGCAAGTAAAGACTTTCTTAAAGAAACCTAATAAGAGAATGACGGAATCTTCGATGGTTATGAAACAAATTTTCAATATTCCTAACGGTGACGTTCGTCATCCGAGAGGTCGTCCACGTAAACAACATTACGGCACTAGTTCGTCTAATGCTTCTTTCGTCGAAAAGTTGAAAGCTCGTAAGTTGATTAATAATTGTTTATTAATAATTGTTATAAAGAAATGTCATTTTACAATATAAAAAAGCTTATTTTAAAAGAAAGAATATGAAAATGTGGCTCATTTACTCTTCTTGTTTCTAACACTTTATACTTATACACTTTACACTTCCTATTTAAATTTGCATGATGGTGATAAACCACAGTGCTACACCAGTAAGTTCTTTTGCTATTTTCTATCAAATTAGTAGTACAAATTTCGTGAATTCTTAGAAAAATAAATATGAAAGTACCCATCTTTGTATTTTTTTCTTCGATGTTTTCTTCTGAACGTAGCTGTAATATCGAAAGTATAACATGAAAGCCAATGGAGATTTTAACATGTTAAGTTCTTTTCCTGTTATCTTGCAATTTAATTGTACAAATATTGTCAAATTTTATGGAATTAAAATGTAGTCATAGGTAGTTTTATCTTAGACTATTACATAAGGTCGTCCTGTTTGTTTTTAGTTATTCAAAAGTTAACACCAAGTTTCTGATGGTTTCTGAAGGGTATTATTAAAAACTAATACCTGACTGTGAAACTATGTACTTTTATCTTTATTTTTTGAAAATTTGACAATATTTGTGTTAGTAATTTGCAAGAAAACAGCAACAGAACTTACCGACATTAAAATCTCAATTTGCTTCCATGTTTTAGACTTTCGGTATTACAGAGTTAGCTAAATTTCGTATGAAATTATTTCATTTACAAAATTATAGGTTTTGACGTCACTACCTCCTCATTTCGTTGTAAAATAACGATTTTGTACGAAATGATGACTAAAATTGAGAAATTATTCAATAATTTCGTAGTTTGATTTCATTTGAAACGAAATAAATGCGCATGCGCAGAAACGGTTTAACGCCGTTTGAGAAACTTGAAAACGACGCTATTTTTACACCGCTTCGATGTAAAACGACGTCGTTTTCAAAAGAATAACCAACCCTACTCTATTTTTATATTTATTTTTGTTCAGAAATTTACAAAAATTTGTAGAAAAAGCAAAAGAACTTACGTTGGGGATTTCCATCAGGTTAACGGACATCCAAGATGGCGGAACAAATTTAGGTAAATTGTAGCCTCTAATACAGCCCACCAAAAAATACTATATATACATAGTAAGCTGTATGTCATTACCATAGGGTCCCATATACATAATAAAGCACGATGCGAGCACCCTCTATGATTTTTTTTCTGAACTTAACTTGCTTCACAACCCTCTTAAGGTTTCACGTTTAAGGTTTCACGTTTAAGGTTTCACGTTTAAGGTTTCACGTTTAAGGTTTCACGTTTAAGGTTGAACGTTTAATGTTTCATGTTTAAGGTTGAACGTTTAAGGTTGAACGTTTAAGGTTTCACAATTAAGGTTTCACGTTTAAGGTTGAATGTTTAAGGTTTCACAATTAAGGTTTCACGTTTAAGGTTGAACGTTTAAGGTTGAACTTTTAAGGTTGAACGTTTAAGGTTGAACGTTTAAGGTTTCACATTTAAGGTTGAACGTTTAAGGTTGAATGTTTAAGGTTGAACATTTAAGGTTAAACGTTTAAGGTTGAACGTTTAAGGTTTCACATTTCAGTTTGAACATTTAAGGTTGAACGTTTAAGGTTGAAGGTTTAAGGTTGAATGTTTAAAGTTTCACATTTAAGGTTGAACGTTTAAGATTCACGTTTAAGGTTGAACGTTTAAAGTTTCACATTTAAGGTTGAACGTTTAAGGTTGAACGTTTAAGGTTGAACGTTTAAGGTTGAACGTTTAAGGTTGAACGTTTAAGGTTGAACGTTTAAGGTTGAACGTTTAAGGTTGAACGTTTAAGGTTGAACGTTTAAGGTTGAACGTTTAAGGTTGAACGTTTAAGGTTGAACGTTTAAGGTTGAACGTTTAAGGTTGAACGTTTAAGGTTGAACGTTTAAGGTTGAACGTTTAAGGTTTCACGTTTAAGGTTTCACGTTTAAGGTTTCACGTTTAAGGTTTCACATTTAAGGTTGAACGTTTAAGGTTGAACGTTTAAGGTTGAACGTTTAAGGTTGAACGTTTAAGGTTTCACATTTAAGGTTTTATGTTTAAGGTTTCTCGTTTAAGGTTTCATGTTTAAGGTTGAACGTTTAAGGTTGAACGTTTAAGGTTTCACAATTAAGGTTTCACGTTTAAGGTTGAACGTTTAAGGTTTCACAATTAAGGTTTCACGTTTAAGGTTGAACGTTTAAGGTTTCACAATTAAAGTTGAACGTTTAAGGTTTCACGTTTAAGGTTTCACGTTTAAGGTCGAACGTTTAAGGTCGAACGTTTAAGGTCGAACGTTTAAGGTCGAACGTTTAAGTTCGAACGTTTAAGGTCGAACGTTTAAGGATTCACGTTTAAGGTTTCACGTTTAAGGTTTCATGTTTAAGATTTCATGTTTAAGGTTTTACGTTTAAGGTTTCACGTTTAAGGTTTCACGTTTAAGGTTGAACGTTTAATTTTGAATGTTTAAGGTTTCACATTTAAGTTTGAACGTTTAAGGTTGAACGTTTAAGGTTAAACGTTCAAGGTTGAATGTTTAAAGTTTCACATTTAAGGTTGAACGTTTAAGATTTCACATTTAAGGTTGAACATTTAAAGTTTCACATTTAAGGTTGAATGTTTAAGGTTGAACATTTAAGGTTGAACGTTTAAGGTTGAACGTTTAAGGTTGAACTTTTAAGGTTGAACGTTTAAGGTTGAACGTTTAAGGTTGAACATTTAAGGTTGAACGTTTAAGGTTGAACATTTAAGGTTGAACGTTTAAGGTTGAAAGTTTAAGGTTGAACGTTTAAGGTTGAACGTTTAAGGTTGAACGTTTAAGGTTGAACGTTTAAGGTTTCACGTTTAAGGTTTTACGTTTAAGGTTTCACGTTTAAGGTTGAACGTTTAAGGATTCACGTTTAAGGTTGAACGTTTAAGGTTTCAAGTTTAAGAATGAACGTTTAAGGTTGAACTTTTAAGATTTCACGTTTAAGGTTGAACGTTTAAGGTTGAACATTTAAGGTTGAACGTTTAAGGTTGAACGTTTAATGTTGAACGTTTAAGGTTTCACGTTTAAAGTTTCACGTTTAAGGATGAATGTTTAAGGTTGAACGTTTAAGGTTGAACGTTTAAGATTGAACGTTTAGGTTTGAACGTTTAAAGCTGAACATTTAAGGTTTCACGTTTTAGGTTTCACGTTTAAGGTTTCACGTTTAAGGTTTCACGTTTAAGGTTTCACGTTTAAGGATTCACGTTTAAGGTTTCACGTTTAAGGTTGAACGTTTAATGTTGAACGTTTAAGGTTTCACGTTTAAGGTCGAACGTTTAAGGTCGAACGTTTAAGGTCGAACGTTTAAGGTCGAACGTTTAAGGTCGAACGTTTAAGGTCGAACGTTTAAGGTCGAACGTTTAAGGTCGAACGTTTAAGTTCGAACGTTTAAGGTCGAACGTTTAATGTCGAACGTTTAAGGTTTCACGTTTAAGGTTTCACGTTTAAGGTTTCACGTTTAAGGTTTCACGTTTAAGGTTTCACGTTTAAGGTTTCACGTTTAAGGTTTCACGTTTAAGGTTTCACGTTTAAGGTTTCACGTTTAAGGTTTCACGTTTAAGGTTTCACGTTTAAGGTTTCACGTTTAAGGTTTCACGTTTAAGGTTGAACGTTTAAGGTTGAATGTTTAAGGTTTCACATTTAAGTTTGAATGTTTAAGGTTGAACGTTTAAGGTTTCACATTTAAGGTTGAACATTTAAAGTTTCACATTTAAGGTTGAACGTTTAAGGTTGAACATTTAAGGTTAAACGTTTAAGGTTGAACGTTTAAGGTTGAACATTTAAGGTTGAACGTTTCAGTTTGAACGTTTAAGGTTTAACTTTTAAGGTTTCATGTTAAAGGTTGAACGTTTAAGGTTTAACATTTAAGGTTGAACGTTTAAGGTTGAACGTTTAAGGTTGAACATTTAAGGTTGAACGTTTAAGGTTGAACATTTAAGGTTAAACGTTTAAGGTTTCACGTTTAAGGTTTCACTTTTAAGGTTTCACGTTTAAGGTTGAACGTTTAAGGTTTAATGTTTAAGGTTTCACGTTTAAGGTTTCATGTTTAAGGTTTCACGTTTAAGGTTGAACGTTCAAGGTTGAATGTTTAAAGTTTCACATTTAAGGTTGAACGTTTAAGATTTCACATTTAAGGTTGAACATTTAAAGTTTCACATTTAAGGTTGAACATTTAAGGTTAAACGTTTAAGGTTGAACGTTTAAGGTTGAACATTTAAGGTTGAACGTTTAAGGTTGAACGTTTAAGGTTTAACTTTTAAGGTTTCACGTTGAAGGTTGAACGTTTAAGGTTGAATATTTAAGGTCGAACGTTTAAGGTCTAACGTTTAATGTCGAACGTTTAAGGTTTCACGTTTAAGGTTTCACGTTTAAGGTTTCACGTTTAAGGTTTCACGTTTAAGGTTTCATGTTTAAGGTTTCACGTTTAAGGTTTCACGTTTAAAGTTTCACGTTTAAGGTTTCACGTTTAAGGTTGACCATTTAAGGTTGAACGTTTAAGGTTGAACGTTTAAGGTTGAACATTTAAGGTTGAACATTTAAGGTTGAACGTTTAAGGTTTCACGTTTAAGGTTTCACGTTTAAGGTTTCACGTTTAAGGTTAAACGTTTAAGATTGAACGTTTTAGGTTGAACGTTTAAGGTTGAACGTTTAAGGTTGAACATTTAATGTTGAACGTTTAAGGTTTCACGTTTAAGGTTTCACGTTTAAGGTTTCACGTTTAAGGTTTCACGTTTAAGGTTGAACGTTTAATGTTTCATGTTTAAGGTTTCACGTTTAAGGTTGAACGTTTAAGGTTTCACAATTAACGTTTCACGTTTAAGGTTGAACGTTTAAGGTTGAACTTTTAAGGTTAAACGTTTAAGGTTGAACGTTTAAGGTTTCACATTTAAGGTTGAACGTTTAAGGTTGAATGTTTAAGGTTGAACGTTTAAGGTTAAACGTTTAAGGTTGAACGTTTAAGGTTTCACATTTCAGTTTGAATGTTTAAGGTTGAACGTTTAAGGTTGAAGGTTTAAGGTTGAATGTTTAAAGTTTCACATTTAAGGTTGAACGTTTAAGATTCACGTTTAAGGTTGAACGTTTAAAGTTTCACATTTAAGGTTGAACGTTTAAGTTTGAACGTTTAAAGTTGAACGTTTAAGGTTGAACGTTTAAGGTTGAACGTTTAAGGTTGAACGTTTAAGGTTGAACGTTTAAGGTTTCACGTTTAAGGTTTCACGTTTAAGGTTTCACGTTTAAGGTTTCACGTTTAAGGTTGAACGTTTAAGGTTGAACGTTTAAGGTTTCACATTTAAGGTTTCATGTTTAAGGTTTCTCGTTTAAGGTTTCATGTTTAAGGTTGAACGTTTAAGGTTGAACGTTTAAGGTTTCACAATTAAGGTTTCACGTTTAAGGTTGAACGTTTAAGGTTTCACAATTAAGGTTTCACGTTTAAGGTTGAACGTTTAAGGTTTCACAATTAAAGTTGAACGTTTAAGGTTTCACGTTTAAGGTTTCACGTTTAAGGTTTCACGTTTAAGGTTTCACGTTTAAGGTTTCACGTTTAAGGTTTCACGTTTAAGGTTTCACGTTTAAGGTTGAACGTTTAATGTTTCATGTTTAAGGTTGAACGTTTAAGGTTGAACGTTTAAGGTTTCACAATTAAGGTTTCACGTTTAAGGTTGAATGTTTAAGGTTTCACAATTAAGGTTTCACGTTTAAGGTTGAACGTTTAAGGTTGAACTTTTAAGGTTGAACGTTTAAGGTTGAACGTTTAAGGTTTCACATTTAAGGTTGAACGTTTAAGGTTGAATGTTTAAGGTTGAACATTTAAGGTTAAACGTTTAAGGTTGAACGTTTAAGGTTTCACATTTCAGTTTGAACATTTAAGGTTGAACGTTTAAGGTTGAAGGTTTAAGGTTGAATGTTTAAAGTTTCACATTTAAGGTTGAACGTTTAAGATTCACGTTTAAGGTTGAACGTTTAAAGTTTCACATTTAAGGTTGAACGTTTAAGGTTGAACGTTTAAGGTTGAACGTTTAAGGTTGAACGTTTAAGGTTGAACGTTTAAGGTTGAACGTTTAAGGTTGAACGTTTAAGGTTGAACGTTTAAGGTTGAACGTTTAAGGTTGAACGTTTAAGGTTGAACGTTTAAGGTTGAACGTTTAAGGTTGAACGTTTAAGGTTGAACGTTTAAGGTTGAACGTTTAAGGTTTCACGTTTAAGGTTTCACGTTTAAGGTTTCACGTTTAAGGTTGAACGTTTAAGGTTGAACGTTTAAGGTTTCACAATTAAGGTTTCACGTTTAAGGTTGAACGTTTAAGGTTTCACAATTAAGGTTTCACGTTTAAGGTTGAACGTTTAAGGTTTCACAATTAAAGTTGAACGTTTAAGGTTTCACGTTTAAGGTTTCACGTTTAAGGTCGAACGTTTAAGGTCGAACGTTTAAGGTCGAACGTTTAAGGTCGAACGTTTAAGTTCGAACGTTTAAGGTCGAACGTTTAAGGATTCACGTTTAAGGTTTCACGTTTAAGGTTTCATGTTTAAGGTTTCATGTTTAAGGTTTTACGTTTAAGGTTTCACGTTTAAGGTTTCACGTTTAAGGTTGAACGTTTAATTTTGAATGTTTAAGGTTTCACATTTAAGTTTGAACGTTTAAGGTTGAACGTTTAAGGTTAAACGTTCAAGGTTGAATGTTTAAAGTTTCACATTTAAGGTTGAACGTTTAAGATTTCACATTTAAGGTTGAACATTTAAAGTTTCACATTTAAGGTTGAATGTTTAAGGTTGAACATTTAAGGTTGAACGTTTAAGGTTGAACGTTTAAGGTTGAACTTTTAAGGTTGAACGTTTAAGGTTGAACGTTTAAGGTTGAACATTTAAGGTTGAACGTTTAAGGTTGAACATTTAAGGTTGAACGTTTAAGGTTGAAAGTTTAAGGTTGAACGTTTAAGGTTGAACGTTTAAGGTTGAACGTTTAAGGTTGAACGTTTAAGGTTTCACGTTTAAGGTTTTACGTTTAAGGTTTCACGTTTAAGGTTGAACGTTTAAGGAGTCACGTTTAAGGTTGAACGTTTAAGGTTTCAAGTTTAAGAATGAACGTTTAAGGTTGAACTTTTAAGATTTCACGTTTAAGGTTGAACGTTTAAGGTTGAACATTTAAGGTTGAACGTTTAAGGTTGAACGTTTAATGTTGAACGTTTAAGGTTTCATGTTTAAGGTTTCACGTTTAAGGATGAATGTTTACGGTTGAACGTTTAAGGTTGAACGTTTAAGATTGAACGTTTAGGGTTGAACATTTAAGGTTTCACGTTTTAGCTTTCACGTTTAAGGTTTCACGTTTAAGGTTTCACGTTTAAGGTTTCACGTTTAAGGATTCACGTTTAAGGTTTCACGTTTAAGGTTGAACGTTTAATGTTGAACGTTTAAGGTTTCACGTTTAAGGTCGAACGTTTAAGGTCGAACGTTTAAGGTCGAACGTTAAAGGTCGAACGTTTAAGGTCGAACGTTTAAGGTCGAACGTTTAAGGTCGAACGTTTAAGTTCGAACGTTTAAGGTCGAACGTTTAATGTCGAACGTTTAAGGTTTCACGTTTAAGGTTTCACGTTTAAGGTTTCACGTTTAAGGTTTCACGTTTAAGGTTTCACGTTTAAGGTTTCACGTTTAAGGTTTCACGTTTAAGGTTTCACGTTTAAGGTTTCACGTTTAAGGTTTCACGTTTAAGGTTGAACGTTTAAGGTTGAACGTTTAAGGTTGAATGTTTAAGGTTTCACATTTAAGTTTGAATGTTTAAGGTTGAACGTTTAAGGTTTCACATTTAAGGTTGAACGTTTAAGGTTGAACATTTAAGGTTAAACGTTTAAGGTTGAACGTTTAAGGTTGAACATTTAAGGTTGAACGTTTCAGGTTGAACGTTTAAGGTTTAACTTTTAAGGTTTCATGTTAAAGGTTGAACGTTTAAGGTTTAACATTTAAGGTTGAACGTTTAAGGTTGAACGTTTAAGGTTGAACGTTTAAGGTTGAACGTTTAAGGTTAAACATTTAAGGTTAAACGTTTAAGGTTTCACGTTTAAGGTTTCACTTTTAAGGTTTCACGTTTAAGGTTGAACGTTTAAGGTTTAATGTTTAAGGTTTCACGTTTAAGGTTTCATGTTTAAGGTTTCACGTTTAAGGTTGAACATTTAAGGTTGAATGTTTAAGGTTGAACGTTTAAGGTTTCACAATTAAGGTTTCACGTTTAAGGTTGAACGTTTAAGGTTTCACAATTAAGGCTTCACGTTTAAGGTTGAACGTTTAAGGTTTCACGTTTAAGGTTGAACTTTTAAGGTTGAACATTTAAGGTTGAACGTTTAAGGTTGAACGTTTAAGGTTTCACGTTTAAGGTTTCACAATTAAGGCTTCACGTTTAAGGTTGAACGTTTAAGGTTGAACTTTTAAGGTTGAACGTTTAAGGTTGAACGTTTAAGGTTGAACGTTTAAGGTTGAACGTTTAAGGTTGAACATTTAAGGTTGAACGTTTAAGGTTGAAAGTTTAAGGTTGAACGTTTAAGGTTGAACGTTTAAGGTTTCACGTTTAAGGTTTTACGTTTAAGGTTTCATGTTTAAGGTTGAACGTTTAAGGATTCACGTTTAAGGTTGAACGTTTAAGGTTTCAAGTTTAAGAATGAACGTTTAAGGTTGAACTTTTAAGGTTTCACGTTTAAGGTTGAACGTTTAATATTGAACGTTTAAGGTTAAACGTTTAAAGCAGAACGTTTAAGGTTTCACGTTTAAGGTTTCAGGTTTAAGGTTTCACGTTTAAGGTTTCACGTTTAAGGTTTCACGTTTAAGGTTTCACGTTTAAGGTTGAACGTTTAATGTTGAATGTTTAAGGTTTCACAATTAAGGTTTTACGTTTAAGGTTTTATGTTTAAGGTTTCACGTTTAAGGTTGAACGTTTAAGGTCGAACGTTAAAGGTCGAACGTTTAAGGTCGAACGTTTAAGGTCGAACGTTTAAGTTCGAACGTTTAAGGTCGAACGTTTAATGTCGAACGTTTAAGGTTTCACGTTTAAGCTTTCACGTTTAACGTTGAACGTTTAAGGTCGAACGTTTAAGGTCGAACGTTTAAGGTCGAACGTTTAAGGTCGAACGTTTAAGGTCGAACGTTTAAGTTCGAACGTTTAAGGTCGAACGTTTAATGTCGAACGTTTAAGGTTTCACACTTAAGGTTTCACGTTTAAGGTTTCACGTTTAAGGTTTCACGTTTAAGGTTTCACGTTTAAGGTTTCACGTTTAAGGTTTCACGTTTAAGGTTTCACGTTTAAGGTTTCACGTTTAAGGTTTCACGTTTAAGGTTTCACGTTTAAGGTTTCACGTTTAAGGTTGAATGTTTAAGGTTTCACATTTAGTTTGAAAGTTTAAGGTTGAACGTTAAGGTTTCACATTTAATTTGAACATTTAAAGTTTCACATTTAAGGTTGAACGTTTAAGGTTGAACATTTAAGTTAAACGTTTAAGGTTGAACGTTTAAGGTTGAACATTTAAGGTTGAACGTTAAGGTTGAACGTTTAAGGTTTAACTTTTAAGGTTTCATGTTAAAGGTTGAACGTTTAAGGTTTAACATTTAAGGTTGACGTTTAAGGTTGAACGTTTAAGGTTGAACGTTTAAGGTTGAACGTTTAAGGTTGAACGTTTAAGGTTGAACGTTTAAGGTTGAACGTTTAAGGTGAACGTTTAAGGTTGAACATTTACGGTTAACGTTTAAGGTTTCACGTTTAAAGTGTCACTTTTAAGGTTTCACGTTTAAGGTTGAACGTTTAAGGTTTAATGTTTAAGGTTTCACGTGTAAGGTTTCATGTTTAAGGTTTCACGTTTAAGGTTGAACGTTTAAGGTTGAATGTTTAAGGTTGAACGTTTAAGGTTGAACGTTTAAGGTTTCACAATTAAGGTTTCACGTTTAAGGTTGAACGTTTAAGGTTTCAAGTTTAAGAATGAACGTTTAAGGTTGAACTTTTAAGATTTCACGTTTAAGGTTGAACGTTAAGGTTGAACATTTAAGGTTGAACGTTTAAGGTTGAACGTTTAAGGTTGAACGTTTAAGGTTTCACTTTTAAGGTTTCACGTTTAAGGATGAATGTTTAAGGTTGAACGTTTAAGGTTGAAACGTTTAAGATTGAACGTTTAAGGTTGAACGTTTAAAGCTGAACGTTTAAATTTTCACGTTTAAGGTTTCACGTTTAAGGTTTCACGTTTAAGGTTTCACGTTTAAGGGTTTCACGTTTAAGGTTTCACGTTTAAGGATTCACGTTTAAGGTTTCACGTTTAAGGTTGAACGTTTAATGTTGAACGTTTAAGGTTTCACAATTAAGGTTTTACGTTTAAGGTTTTAATGTTTAAGGTTTCACGTTTAAGGTTGAACGTTAAGGTCGAACGTTAAAGGTCGAACGTTTAAGGTCGAACGTTTAAGGTCGAACGTTTAAGTTCGAACGTTTAAGGTCGAACGTTTAATGTCGAACGTTAAGGTTTCACGTTTAAGGTTTTCACGTTTAACGTTGAACGTTTAAGTTCGAACGTTTAAGGTCGAACGTTTAAGGTCGAACGTTTAAGGTCGAACGTTTAAGGTCGAACGTTTAAGTTCGAACGTTTAAGGTCGAACGTTTAATGTCGAACGTTTAAGGTTTCACGTTTAAGGTTTCACGTTTAAGGTTTCACGTTTAAGGTTTCACGTTTAAGGTTTCACGTTTAAGGTTTCACGTTTAAGGTTTCACGTTTAAAGGTTTCACGTTTAAGGTTTCACGTTTAAGGTTTCACGTTTAAGGTTTCACGTTTAAGGTTTCACGTTTAAGGTTTCACGTTTAAGGTTTCACGTTTAAGGTTTCACGTTTAAGGTTTCACGTTTAAGGTTGAATGTTTAAGGTTTCACATTTAAGTTTGAATGTTTAAGGTTGAACGTTTAAGGTTTCACATTTAAGGTTGAACATTTAAAGTTTCACATTTAAGGTTGAACGTTTAAGGTTGAACATTTAAGGTTAAACGTTAAGGTTGAACGTTTAAGGTTGAACATTTAAGGTTGAACGTTTCAGGTTGAACGTTTAATGTTTAACTTTAAGGTTTCATGTTAAAGGTTGAACGTTTAAGGTTTAACATTTAAGGTTGAACGTTTAAGGTTGAACGTTTAAGGTTGAACGTTTAAGGTTGAACGTTTAAGGTTGAACATTTAAGGTTAAACGTTTAAGGTTTCACGTTTAAGGTTTCACTTTTAAGGTTTCACGTTTAAGGTTGAACGTTTAAGGTTGAACGTTTAAGGTTAATGTTTAAGGTTTCACGTTTAAGGTTTCATGTTTAAGGTTTCACGTTTAAGGTTGAACATTTAAGGTTGAATGTTTAAGGTTGAACGTTTAAGGTTGAACGTTTAAGGTTTCACAATTAAGGTTTCACGTTTATGGTTGAACTTTTAAGGTTGAACGTTAAGGTTGAACGTTTAAGGTTGAACGTTTAAGGTTGAACATTTAAGGTTGAACATTTAAGGTTGAACGTTTAAGGTTGAAAGTTTAATGTTGAACGTTTAAGGTTGAACGTTTAAGGTTTCACGTTTAAGGTTTTACGTTTAAGGTTTCACGTTTAAGGTTGAACGTTTAAGGATTCACGTTTAAGGTTGAACGTTTAAGGTTTCAAGTTTAAGAATGAACGTTTAAGGTTGAACTTTTAAGGTTTCACGTTTAAGGTTGAACGTTTAAGGTTGAACATTTAAGGTTGAACGTTTAAGGGTTGAACGTTTAAGTTGAACGTTTAAGGTTTCACGTTTAAGGTTTCACGTTTAAGAATGAATGTTTAAGGTTGAACGTTTAAGGTTGAACGTTTAAGATTGAACGTTTAAGGTTGAACGTTTAAAGCTGAACGTTTAAGGTTTCACGTTTAAGGTTTCACGTTTAAGGTTTCACGTTAAGGTTTCACGTTTAAGGTTTCACGTTTAAGGTTTCACGTTTAAGGTTTCACGTTTAAGGTTTCACATTTAATGTTGAACGTTTAAGGTTTCACAATTAAGGTTTTACGTTTAAGGTTTTATGTTTAAGGTTTCACGTTTAAGGTTGAACGTTTAAGGTCGAACGTTAAAGGTCGAACGTTTAAGGTCGAACGTTTAAGGTCGAACGTTTAAGTTCGAACGTTTAAGGTCGAACGTTTAATGTCGAACGTTTAAGGTTTCACGTTTAAGGTTTCACGTTTAACGTTGAACGTTTAAGGTCGAACGTTTAAGTTCGAACGTTTA
This sequence comes from Brachycybe producta, assembly GCA_036925085.1. Lineage (NCBI taxonomy): Eukaryota > Metazoa > Arthropoda > Diplopoda > Playtdesmida > Andrognathidae > Brachycybe > Brachycybe producta. Next base: position 129,905 of record JAUPFP010000119.1, on the reverse strand, counting down.
AGGTCGGACGTTTAAGGTCGAACGTTTAAGGTCGAACGTTTAAGGTCGAACGTTTAAGTTCGAACGTTTAAGGTCGAACGTTTAATGTCGAACGTTTAAGGTTTCACACTTAAGGTTTCACGTTTAAGGTTTCACGTTTAAGGTTTCACGTTTAAGGTTTCACGTTTAAGGTTTCACGTTTAAGGTTTCACGTTTAAGGTTTCACGTTTAAGGTTTCACGTTTAAGGTTTCACGTTTAAGGTTGAACGTTTAAGGTTGAATGTTTAAGGTTTCACATTTAAGTTTGAATGTTTAAGGTTGAACGTTTAAGGTTTCACATTTAAATTTGAACATTTAAAGTTTCACATTTAAGGTTGAACGTTTAAGGTTGAACATTTAAGGTTAAACGTCTAAGGTTGAACGTTTAAGGTTGAACATTTAAGGTTGAACGTTTAAGGTTGAACGTTTAAGGTTTAACTTTTAAGGTTTCATGTTAAAGGTTGAACGTTTAAGGTTTAACATTTAAGGTTGAACGTTTAAGGTTGAACGTTTAAGGTTGAACGTTTAAGGTTGAACGTTTAAGGTTGAACGTTTAAGGTTGAACGTTTAAGGTTGAACGTTTAAGGTTGAACGTTTAAGGTTGAACGTTTAAGGTTGAACATTTAAGGTTAAACGTTTAAGGTTTCACGTTTAAAGTGTCACTTTTAAGGTTTCACGTTTAAGGTTGAACGTTTAAGGTTTAATGTTTAAGGTTTCACGTTTAAGGTTTCATGTTTAAGGTTTCACATTTAAGGTTGAACGTTTAAGGTTGAATGTTTAAGGTTGAACGTTTAAGGTTGAACGTTTAAGGTTTCACAATTAAGGTTTCACGTTTAAGGTTGAACGTTTAAGGTTTCAAGTTTAAGAATGAACGTTTAAGGTTGAACTTTTAAGATTTCACGTTTAAGGTTGAACGTTTAAGGTTGAACATTTAAGGTTGAACGTTTAAGGTTGAACGTTTAAGGTTGAACGTTTAAGGTTGAACGTTTAAGGTTTCACGTTTAAGGTTTCACGTTTAAGGATGAATGTTTAAGGTTGAACGTTTAAGGTTGAACGTTTAAGATTGAACGTTTAAGGTTGAACGTTTAAAGCTGAACGTTTAAGGTTTCACGTTTAAGGTTTCACGTTTAAGGTTTCACGTTTAAGGTTTCACGTTTAAGGTTTCACGTTTAAGGATTCACGTTTAAGGTTTCACGTTTAAGGTTGAACGTTTAATGTTGAACGTTTAAGGTTTCACAATTAAGGTTTTACGTTTAAGGTTTTATGTTTAAGGTTTCACGTTTAAGGTTGAACGTTTAAGGTCGAACGTTAAAGGTCGAATGTTTAAGGTCGAACGTTTAAGGTCGAACGTTTAAGTTTTTTGAACGTTTAAGGTCGAACGTTTAATGTCGAACGTTTAAGGTTTCACGTTTAAGGTCGAACGTTTAACATTGAACGTTTAAGGTCGAACGTTTAAGGTCGAACGTTTAAGGTCGAACGTTTAAGGTCGAACGTTTAAGGTCGAACGTTTAAGGTCGAACGTTTAAGTTCGAACGTTTAAGGTCGAACGTTTAATGTCGAACGTTTAAGGTTTCACGTTTAAGGTTTCACGTTTAAGGTTTCACGTTTAAGGTTTCACGTTTTAGGTTTCACGTTTAAGGTTTCACGTTTAAGGTTTCACGTTTAAGGTTTCACGTTTAAGGTTGAACGTTTAAGGTTGAATGTTTAAGGTTTCACATTTAAGTTTGAATGTTTAAGGTTGAACGTTTAAGGTTTCACATTTAAGGTTGAACATTCAAAGTTTCACATTTAAGGTTGAACGTTTAAGGTTGAACATTTAAGGTTAAACGTTTAAGGTTGAACGTTTAAGGTTGAACATTTAAGGTTGAACGTTTCAGGTTGAACGTTTAAGGTTTAACTTTTAAGGTTTCATGTTAAAGGTTGAACGTTTAAGGTTTAACATTTAAGGTTGAACGTTTAAGGTTGAACGTTTAAGGTTGAACATTTAAGGTTGAACGTTTAAGGTTGAACATTTAAGGTTAAACGTTTAAGGTTTCACGTTTAAGGTTTCACTTTTAAGGTTTCACGTTTAAGGTTGAACGTTTAAGGTTTAATGTTTAAGGTTTCACGTTTAAGGTTTCATGTTTAAGGTTTCACGTTTAAGGTTGAACATTTAAGGTTGAATGTTTAAGGTTGAACGTTTAAGGTTGAACGTTTAAGGTTTCACAATTAAGGTTTCACGTTTAAGGTTGAACTTTTAAGGTTGAACGTTTAAGGTTGAACGTTTAAGGTTGAACGTTTAAGGTTGAACGTTTAAGGTTGAACATTTAAGGTTGAACGTTTAAGGTTGAAAGTTTAAGGTTGAACGTTTAAGGTTGAACGTTTAAGGTTTCACGTTTAAGGTTTTACGTTTAAGGTTTCACGTTTAAGGTTGAACGTTTAAGGATTCACGTTTAAGGTTGAACGTTTAAGGTTTCAAGTTTAAGAATGAACGTTTAAGGTTGAACTTTTAAGGTTTCACGTTTAAGGTTGAACGTTTAAGGTTGAACATTTAAGGTTGAATGTTTAAGGTTGAACGTTTAAGGTTGAACGTTTAAGGTTTCACGTTTAAGGTTTCACGTTTAAGAATGAATGTTTAAGGTTGAACGTTTAAGGTTTAACGTTTAAGATTGAACGTTTAAGGTTGAACGTTTAAAGCTGAACGTTTAAGGTTTCACGTTTAAGGTTTCACGTTTAAGGTTTCACGTTTAAGGTTTTCACGTTTAAGGTTTCACGTTTAAGGTTTCACGTTTAAGGTTTCACGTTTAAGGTTTCACGTTTAAGGTTGAACGTTTAATGTTGAACGTTTAAGGTTTCACAATTAAGGTTTTACGTTTAAGGTTTTATGTTTAACGTTTCACGTTTAAGGTTGACCGTTTAAGGTCGAACGTTAAAGGTCGAACGTTTAAGGTCGAACGTTTAAGGTCGAACGTTTAAGTTCGAACGTTTAAGGTCGAACGTTTAATGTCGAACGTTTAAGGTTTCACGTTTAAGGTTTCACGTTTAACGTTGAACGTTTAAGGTCGAACGTTTAATGTTGAATGTTTAAGGTTTCACGTTTAAGGTTTCACGTTTAACGTTGAACGTTTAAGGTCGAACGTTTAAGGTCGAACGTTTAAGGTCGAACGTTTAAGTTCGAATGTTTAAGGTCGAACGTTTAATGTCGAACGTTTAAGGTTTCACACTTAAGGTTTCACGTTTAAGGTTTCACGTTTAAGGTTTCACGTTTAAGGTTTCATGTTTAAGGTTTCACGTTTAAGGTTTCACGTTTAAGGTTTCACGTTTAAGGTTTCACGTTTAAGGTTGAACGTTTAAGGTTGAATGTTTAAGGTTTCACATTTAAGTTTGAATGTTTAAGGTTGAACGTTTAAGGTTTCACATTTAAATTTGAACATTTAAAGTTTCACATTTAAGGTTGAACGTTTAAGGTTGAACATTTAAGGTTAAACGTTTAAGGTTGAACGTTTAAGGTTGAACATTTAAGGTTGAACGTTTAAGGTTGAACATTTAAGGTTGAACGTTTAAGGTTTAACTTTTAAGGTTTCATGTTAAAGGTTGAACGTTTAAGGTTTAACATTTAAGGTTGAACATTTAAGGTTGAACGTTTAAGGTTGAACGTTTAAGGTTGAACGTTTAAGGTTGAACGTTTAAGGTTGAACGTTTAAGGTTGAACATTTAAGGTTAAACGTTTAAGGTTTCACGTTTAAAGTGTCACTTTTAAGGTTTCACGTTTAAGGTTGAACGTTTAAGGTTTAATGTTTAAGGTTTCACGTTTAAGGTTTCATGTTTAAGGTTTCACGTTTAAGGTTGAACGTTTAAGGTTTTATGTTTAAGGTTTTATGTTTAACGTTTCACGTTTAAGGTTGACCGTTTAAGGTCGAACGTTAAAGGTCGAACGTTTAAGGTCGAACGTTTAAGGTCGAACGTTTAAGTTCGAACGTTTAAGGTCGAACGTTTAATGTCGAATGTTTAAGGTTTCACGTTTAAGGTTTCACGTTTAACGTTGAACGTTTAAGGTCGAACGTTTAAGGTCGAACGTTTAAGGTCGAACGTTTAAGTTCGAATGTTTAAGGTCGAACGTTTAATGTCGAACGTTTAAGGTTTCACACTTAAGGTTTCACGTTTAAGGTTTCACGTTTAAGGTTTCACGTTTAAGGTTTCATGTTTAAGGTTTCACGTTTAAGGTTTCACGTTTAAGGTTTCACGTTTAAGGTTTCACGTTTAAGGTTGAACGTTTAAGGTTGAATGTTTAAGGTTTCACATTTAAGTTTGAATGTTTAAGGTTGAACGTTTAAGGTTTCACATTTAAATTTGAACATTTAAAGTTTCACATTTAAGGTTGAACGTTTAAGGTTGAACATTTAAGGTTAAACGTTTAAGGTTGAACGTTTAAGGTTGAACATTTAAGGTTGAACGTTTAAGGTTGAACATTTAAGGTTGAACGTTTAAGGTTTAACTTTTAAGGTTTCATGTTAAAGGTTGAACGTTTAAGGTTTAACATTTAAGGTTGAACATTTAAGGTTGAACGTTTAAGGTTGAACGTTTAAGGTTGAACGTTTAAGGTTGAACGTTTAAGGTTGAACGTTTAAGGTTGAACATTTAAGGTTAAACGTTTAAGGTTTCACGTTTAAAGTGTCACTTTTAAGGTTTCACGTTTAAGGTTGAACGTTTAAGGTTTAATGTTTAAGGTTTCACGTTTAAGGTTTCATGTTTAAGGTTTCACGTTTAAGGTTGAACGTTTAAGGTTTTATGTTTAAGGTTTTATGTTTAACGTTTCACGTTTAAGGTTGACCGTTTAAGGTCGAACGTTAAAGGTCGAACGTTTAAGGTCGAACGTTTAAGGTCGAACGTTTAAGTTCGAACGTTTAAGGTCGAACGTTTAATGTCGAACGTTTAAGGTTTCACACTTAAGGTTTCACGTTTAAGGTTTCACGTTTAAGGTTTCACGTTTAAGGTTTCATGTTTAAGGTTTCACGTTTAAGGTTTCACGTTTAAGGTTTCACGTTTAAGGTTTCACGTTTAAGGTTTCACGTTTAAGGTTTCACGTTTAAGGTTGAACGTTTAAGGTTGAATGTTTAAGGTTTCACATTTAAGTTTGAATGTTTAAGATTGAACGTTTAAGGTTTCACATTTAAATTTGAACATTTAAAGTTTCACATTTAAGGTTGAACGTTTAAGGTTGAACATTTAAGGTTAAACGTTTAAGGTTGAACGTTTAAGGTTGAACATTTAAGGTTGAACGTTTAAGGTTGAACATTTAAGGTTGAACGTTTAAGGTTGAACGTTTAAGGTTTAACTTTTAAGGTTTCATGTTAAAGGTTGAACGTTTAAGGTTTAACATTTAAGGTTGAACATTTAAGGTTGAACGTTTAAGGTTTCACGTTTAAAGTGTCACTTTTAAGGTTTCACGTTTAAGGTTGAACGTTTAAGGTTTAATGTTTAAGGTTTCACGTTTAAGGTTTCATGTTTAAGGTTTCACGTTTAAGGTTGAACGTTTAAGGTTTCACAATTAAGGTTTCACGTTTAAGGTTGAACGTTTAAGGTTTCACAATTAAGGCTTCACGTTTAAGGTTGAATGATTAAGGTTTCACGTTTAAGGTTGAACTTTTAAGGTTGAACGTTTAAGGTTGAACGTTTAAGGTTGAACGTTTAAGGTTTCACGTTTAAGGTTGAACGTTTAAGGTTGAATGTTTAAGGTTTCACATTTAAGTTTGAATGTTTAAGGTTGAACGTTTAAGGTTTAATGTTTAAGGTTTCACGTTTAAGGTTTCATGTTTAAGGTTTCACGTTTAAGGTTTAACGTTTAAGGTTGAACGTTTAAGGTTTCACAATTAAGGTTTCACGTTTAAGGTTGAACGTTTAAGGATTCACAATTAAGGCTTCACGTTTAAGGTTGAATGATTAAGGTTTCACGTTTAAGGTTGAACGTTTAAGGTTGAACGTTTAAGGTTAAACGTTTAAGGTTGAACGTTTAAGGTTTCACATTTAAGTTTGAACGTTTAAGGTTGAACGTTTAAGGTTGAAGGTTTAAGGTTGAATGTTTAAGGTTGAACGTTTAAAGTTTCACATTTAAGGTTGAACGTTTAACATTTCACGTTTAAGGTTGAAGGTTTAAGGTTGAATGTTTAAAGTTTCACATTTAAGGTTGAACGTTTAAGATTTCACGTTTAAGGTTGAACGTTTAAAGTTTCACATTTAAGGTTGAACGTTTAAGATTTCACGTTTAAGGTTGAACGTTTAAAGTATCACATTTTAAGGTTGAACGTTTAAGGTTGAAAGTTTAAGGTTGAACGTTTAAGGTTGAACGTTTAAGGTTTCACGTTTAAAGTTGAACGTTTAAGATTTCACATTTAAGGTTTCATGTTTAAGGTTTCATGTTTAAGGTTGAACGTTTAAGGTTGAACGTTTAAGGTTGAACGTTTAAGGTTGAACGTTTAAGGTTGAACGTTTAAGGTTGAACGTTTAAGGTTGAACGTTTAAGGTTGAACGTTTAAGGTTGAACATTTAAGGTTAAACGTTTAAGGTTTCACGTTTAAAGTGTCACTTTTAAGGTTTCACGTTTAAGGTTGAACGTTTAAGGTTTAATGTTTAAGGTTTCACGTTTAAGGTTTCATGTTTAAGGTTTCACATTTAAGGTTGAACGTTTAAGGTTGAATGTTTAAGGTTAACGTTTAAGGTTGAACGTTTAAGGTTTCACAATTAAGGTTTCACGTTTAAGGTTGAACGTTTAAGGTTTCAAGTTTAAGAATGAACGTTTAAGGTTGAACTTTTAAGATTTCACGTTTAAGGTTGAACGTTTAAGGTTGAACATTTAAGGTTGAACGTTTAAGGTTGAACGTTTAAGGTTGAACGTTTAAGGTTTCACGTTTAAGGTTTCACGTTTAAGGATGAATGTTTAAGGTTGAACGTTTAAGGTTGAACGTTTAAGATTGAACGTTTAAGGTTGAACGTTTAAAGCTGAACGTTTAAGGTTTCACGTTTAAGGTTTCACGTTTAAGGTTTCACGTTTAAGGTTTCACGTTTAAGGTTTCACGTTTAAGGATTCACGTTTAAGGTTTCACGTTTAAGGTTGAACGTTTAATGTTGAACGTTTAAGGTTTCACAATTAAGGTTTTACGTTTAAGGTTTTATGTTTAAGGTTTCACGTTTAAGGTTGAACGTTTAAGGTCGAACGTTAAAGGTCGAATGTTTAAGGTCGAACGTTTAAGGTCGAACGTTTAAGTTCGAACGTTTAAGGTCGAACGTTTAATGTCGAACGTTTAAGGTTTCACGTTTAAGGTCGAACGTTTAACATTGAACGTTTAAGGTCGAACGTTTAAGGTCGAACGTTTAAGGTCGAACGTTTAAGGTCGAACGTTTAAGGTCGAACGTTTAAGGTCGAACGTTTAAGGTCGAACGTTTAATGTCGAACGTTTAAGGTTTCACGTTTAAGGTTTCACGTTTAAGGTTTCACGTTTAAGGTTTCACGTTTTAGGTTTCACGTTTAAGGTTTCACGTTTAAGGTTTCACGTTTAAGGTTTCACGTTTAAGGTTGAACGTTTAAGGTTGAATGTTTAAGGTTTCACATTTAAGTTTGAATGTTTAAGGTTGAACGTTTAAGGTTTCACATTTAAGGTTGAACATTCAAAGTTTCACATTTAAGGTTGAACGTTTAAGGTTGAACATTTAAGGTTAAACGTTTAAGGTTGAACGTTTAAGGTTGAACATTTAAGGTTGAACGTTTCAGGTTGAACGTTTAAGGTTTAACTTTTAAGGTTTCATGTTAAAGGTTGAACGTTTAAGGTTTAACATTTAAGGTTGAACGTTTAAGGTTGAACGTTTAAGGTTGAACATTTAAGGTTGAACGTTTAAGGTTGAACATTTAAGGTTAAACGTTTAAGGTTTCACGTTTAAGGTTTCACTTTTAAGGTTTCACGTTTAAGGTTGAACGTTTAAGGTTTAATGTTTAAGGTTTCACGTTTAAGGTTTCATGTTTAAGGTTTCACGTTTAAGGTTGAACATTTAAGGTTGAATGTTTAAGGTTGAACGTTTAAGGTTGAACGTTTAAGGTTTCACAATTAAGGTTTCACGTTTAAGGTTGAACTTTTAAGGTTGAACGTTTAAGGTTGAACGTTTAAGGTTGAACGTTTAAGGTTGAACGTTTAAGGTTGAACATTTAAGGTTGAACGTTTAAGGTTGAAAGTTTAAGGTTGAACGTTTAAGGTTGAACGTTTAAGGTTTCACGTTTAAGGTTTTACGTTTAAGGTTTCACGTTTAAGGTTGAACGTTTAAGGATTCACGTTTAAGGTTGAACGTTTAAGGTTTCAAGTTTAAGAATGAACGTTTAAGGTTGAACTTTTAAGGTTTCACGTTTAAGGTTGAACGTTTAAGGTTGAACATTTAAGGTTGAATGTTTAAGGTTGAACGTTTAAGGTTGAACGTTTAAGGTTTCACGTTTAAGGTTTCACGTTTAAGAATGAATGTTTAAGGTTGAACGTTTAAGGTTTAACGTTTAAGATTGAACGTTTAAGGTTGAACGTTTAAAGCTGAACGTTTAAGGTTTCACGTTTAAGGTTTCACGTTTAAGGTTTCACGTTTAAGGTTTCACGTTTAAGGTTTCACGTTTAAGGTTTCACGTTTAAGGTTTCACGTTTAAGGTTTCACGTTTAAGGTTTCACGTTTAAGGTTGAACGTTTAATGTTGAACGTTTAAGGTTTCACAATTAAGGTTTTACGTTTAAGGTTTTATGTTTAACGTTTCACGTTTAAGGTTGACCGTTTAAGGTCGAACGTTAAAGGTCGAACGTTTAAGGTCGAACGTTTAAGGTCGAACGTTTAAGTTCGAACGTTTAAGGTCGAACGTTTAATGTCGAACGTTTAAGGTTTCACGTTTAAGGTTTCACGTTTAACGTTGAACGTTTAAGGTCGAACGTTTAATGTCGAATGTTTAAGGTTTCACGTTTAAGGTTTCACGTTTAACGTTGAACGTTTAAGGTCGAACGTTTAAGGTCGAACGTTTAAGGTCGAACGTTTAAGGTCGAACGTTTAAGGTCGAACGTTTAAGGTCGAACGTTTAAGTTCGAATGTTTAAGGTCGAACGTTTAATGTCGAACGTTTAAGGTTTCACACTTAAGGTTTCACGTTTAAGGTTTCACGTTTAAGGTTTCACGTTTAAGGTTTCATGTTTAAGGTTTCACGTTTAAGGTTTCACGTTTAAGGTTTCACGTTTAAGGTTTCACGTTTAAGGTTGAACGTTTAAGGTTGAATGTTTAAGGTTTCACATTTAAGTTTGAATGTTTAAGGTTGAACGTTTAAGGTTTCACATTTAAATTTGAACATTTAAAGTTTCACATTTAAGGTTGAACGTTTAAGGTTGAACATTTAAGGTTAAACGTTTAAGGTTGAACGTTTAAGGTTGAACATTTAAGGTTGAACGTTTAAGGTTGAACATTTAAGGTTGAACGTTTAAGGTTTAACTTTTAAGGTTTCATGTTAAAGGTTGAACGTTTAAGGTTTAACATTTAAGGTTGAACATTTAAGGTTGAACGTTTAAGGTTGAACGTTTAAGGTTGAACGTTTAAGGTTGAACGTTTAAGGTTGAACGTTTAAGGTTGAACATTTAAGGTTAAACGTTTAAGGTTTCACGTTTAAAGTGTCACTTTTAAGGTTTCACGTTTAAGGTTGAACGTTTAAGGTTTAATGTTTAAGGTTTCACGTTTAAGGTTTCATGTTTAAGGTTTCACGTTTAAGGTTGAACGTTTAAGGTTTTATGTTTAAGGTTTTATGTTTAACGTTTCACGTTTAAGGTTTCACGTTTAAGGTTTCACGTTTAAGGTTGAACGTTTAAGGTTGAATGTTTAAGGTTTCACATTTAAGTTTGAATGTTTAAGATTGAACGTTTAAGGTTTCACATTTAAATTTGAACATTTAAAGTTTCACATTTAAGGTTGAACGTTTAAGGTTGAACATTTAAGGTTAAACGTTTAAGGTTGAACGTTTAAGGTTGAACATTTAAGGTTGAACGTTTAAGGTTGAACATTTAAGGTTGAACGTTTAAGGTTGAACGTTTAAGGTTTAACTTTTAAGGTTTCATGTTAAAGGTTGAACGTTTAAGGTTTAACATTTAAGGTTGAACATTTAAGGTTGAACGTTTAAGGTTTCACGTTTAAAGTGTCACTTTTAAGGTTTCACGTTTAAGGTTGAACGTTTAAGGTTTAATGTTTAAGGTTTCACGTTTAAGGTTTCATGTTTAAGGTTTCACGTTTAAGGTTGAACGTTTAAGGTTTCACAATTAAGGTTTAACGTTTAAGGTTGAACGTTTAAGGTTTCACAATTAAGGCTTCACGTTTAAGGTTGAATGATTAAGGTTTCACGTTTAAGGTTGAACTTTTAAGGTTGAACGTTTAAGGTTGAACGTTTAAGGTTGAACGTTTAAGGTTTCACGTTTAAGGTTGAACGTTTAAGGTTGAATGTTTAAGGTTTCACATTTAAGTTTGAATGTTTAAGGTTGAACGTTTAAGGTTTCACATTTAAATTTGAACATTTAAAGTTTCACATTTAAGGTTGAACGTTTAAGGTTGAACATTTAAGGTTAAACGTTTAAGGTTGAACGTTTAAGGTTGAACATTTAAGGTTGAACGTTTAAGGTTGAACATTTAAGGTTGAACGTTTAAGGTTGAACGTTTAAGGTTTAACTTTTAAGGTTTCATGTTAAAGGTTGAATGTTTAAGGTTTAACATTTAAGGTTGAACATTTAAGGTTGAACGTTTAAGGTTGAACGTTTAAGGTTGAACGTTTAAGGTTGAACGTTTAAGGTTGAACGTTTAAGGTTGAACATTTAAGGTTAAACGTTTAAGGTTTCACGTTTAAAGTGTCACTTTTAAGGTTTCACGTTTAAGGTTGAACGTTTAAGGTTTAATGTTTAAGGTTTCACGTTTAAGGTTTCATGTTTAAGGTTTCACGTTTAAGGTTTAACGTTTAAGGTTGAACGTTTAAGGTTTCACAATTAAGGTTTCACGTTTAAGGTTGAACGTTTAAGGATTCACAATTAAGGCTTCACGTTTAAGGTTGAATGATTAAGGTTTCACGTTTAAGGTTGAATGTTTAAGGTTGAACGTTTAAGGTTAAACGTTTAAGGTTGAACGTTTAAGGTTTCACATTTAAGTTTGAACGTTTAAGGTTGAACGTTTAAGGTGAAGGTTTAAGGTTGAATGTTTAAGGTTGAACGTTTAAAGTTTCACATTTAAGGTTGAACGTTTAACATTTCACGTTTAAGGTTGAAGGTTTAAGGTTGAATGTTTAAAGTTTCACATTTAAGGTTGAACGTTTAAGATTTCACGTTTAAGGTTGAACGTTTAAAGTTTCACATTTAAGGTTGAACGTTTAAGATTTCACGTTTAAGGTTGAACGTTTAAAGTATCACATTTTAAGGTTGAACGTTTAAGGTTGAAAGTTTAAGGTTGAACGTTTAAGGTTGAACGTTTAAGGTTTCACGTTTAAAGTTGAACGTTTAAGATTTCACATTTAAGGTTTCATGTTTAAGGTTTCATGTTTAAGGTTGAACGTTTAAGGTTGAATGTTTAAGGTTGAACGTTTAAGGTTGAACGTTTAGGGTTGAACGTTTAAGGTTTCATGTTTAAGGTTGAACGTTTAAGATTTCACATTTAAGGTTTCATGTTTAAGGTTTCACGTTTAAGGTTTCATGTTAAGGTTGAACGTTTAAGGTTTCATGTTTAAGGTTGAACGTTTAAGGTTGAATGTTTAAGGTTGAACGTTTAAGGTTGAACGTTTAAGGTTTCACAATTAAGGTTTCACGTTTAAGGTTGAACATTTAAGGTTTCACAATTAAGGTTTCACGTTTAAGGTTGAACGTTTAAGGTTGAACGTTTAAGGTTGAACGTTTAAGATTGAACATTTAAGGTTAAACGTTTAAGGTTAAACGTTTAAGGTTTAACGTTTAAGGTTGAACTTTTAAGGTTTCACATTTAAGGTTGAACGTTTAAGGTTGAATGTTTAGGGTTGAACGTTTAAGGTTTCACGTTTAAGGTTGAACGTTTAAGATTTCACATTTAAGGTTTCATGTTTAAGGTTTCACGTTTAAGGTTGAACGTTTAAGGTTGAATGTTTAAGGTTGAACGTTTAAGGTTGAACGTTTAAGGTTTCACAATTAAGGTTTCACGTTTAAGGTTGAACGTTTAAGGTTTCACAATTAAGGTTTCACGTTTAAGGTTGAACGTTTAAGGTTTCACGTTTAAGGTTGAACTTTTAAGGTTGAACGTTTAAGGTTTCACGTTTAAGGTTGAACTTTTAAGGTTTCACGTTTAAGGTTTCACGTTTAAGGTTTCACGTTTAAGGTTTCCCGTTTAAGGTTTCACGTTTAAGTGTTCACGTTTAAGGTTTCACGTTTAAGGTTTCACGTTTAAGGTTTCATTTAGGAAAACACACTTCAGCTATACCTTCACATGTAAAGGTTATGGTAGTTAACTGTAGGAGTCTAAGAAACAAAGTTCCTGAGTTCATTGCGGCAGTTGAGGAGACTGGTTGCAATATAATTCTTGGTACAGAGTCATGGCTTGTTGATACTGTTAATAATGGGGAAATATTTCCAGATGGTTTCACAGTGTACCGTAGAGACAGGGTTGGTCGTTCTGGAGGTGGGGTTTTCCTAGCTATTTCACAAATATTTCATAGTTGCAGGGAAACAAGTTTTGAAACAGACTGTGAAATAGTATGTTGTAGTTTAAGGCTAAAGAATGGTAAAAAGGTGTTTTTATATTCTTTCTATCGGCCACCGGGATCCTCCATAGCAGATGTCACTAGTGTAAGAACTTCTTTGGACACTCTTCATCGTAAATACCATAGCCCAATCATTATTTTAGGAGGTGATGTAAATTTTCCAAACATCAACTGGGAAATGCATACAGTGATCAGTGGCAGTGACAAGCCATTAGCAGGTTCATTTTTAGATAGTATGAATACTTATTCAATGGAACAGGTTGTAACTAAACCAACCAGAAATGACAAAATTCTTGATGTAGTACTGACTAATAGTCCGTAGTTATTATCCAATGTTATTGTATCAGGGGGAATTAGTGATCATCAGATTGTCTTATGTGATGTTAATGCATTTGTGGAAAAAATTTCTGAGGTTAAAAGAGTAGTGTTTCTTTTTAACAAATGTAATTGGGATGGTTTTAAGTCACATTTGATAGATAATTTTCATAAATTTAAAGAATGTTTTCATCCTCAAAATGTGAATTTGAATTGGTCACGATTTCATAGTTTAATTTTAAATGGGTCTTCCTCCTTTATTCCAACCAAGGTAGTTAGAGACTGTGCCACACCAGTATGGTACACTAGCAAAGTTAAAAGGGCTCTTCGTAAGCAACGCTTATGGAGGAATAGGGCTAGAAATCACCCAAAATTAGTGAATTGCAATGAATTCCGTATTGCACGCACAGCAGCGAAACGGGAAATCTTGTTAGCTCACGATAATTTTAAAACAAACGCTTGGAGAATGGTTAAAAACGGACCCAAAATTATTTTGGCGTTACATCAAGAACTCTAGGCGAAGTAGAGAATCTATTCCTTCTCTGGTTGACACAAATGGGAAGCTTGTTTCAGATCCAGTAGGGAAAGCTACCTTATTAAATGAACAATACAAGAAGGTCTTCACAATTGATGATGGCATACCACATGAGGGTTTTCCTTCAACATCTCTTTTTATAAATCAAATTGTAATAACTGCAGATGGGATAGTCAAGCAACTTCTAAAATTAGACTCAAATAAAACCTGTGGTCCAGATGAGATGTATGCTATCATTTTAAAAAATCTTGCACAAGAGTTGGGTCCATACCTTCAGTTAATTTTTCAACAGAGTTTAGATGTAGGTATTGTACCAGATATGTGGAAATTAGCTAATGTTAGTCCAATTTTTAAATCAGGAGACAAGTCTCAGGTAACTAATTACAGACCCGTGTCTTTAACCTCGATAGTTTGCAAGGTCCTTGAACATATTATATATTCCTCCTCAATGAATTTTCTTATGAAAAACAATCTTTTGTGTGATAACCAGCATGGGTCTCTTAGGGGGCGTTCATGTGAAACCCAGCTTATTCTTTTAGTTGATGACCTTCAGAAAATTTTAGACAAAGGCAGTCAGATAGATTTGGTTTTTCTTGATATCTGCAAGGCATTTGACACAGTTTCTCACTCAAAACTAATGACAAAAATTAGTGGGTATGGATTGGGTGAACAGGTGTATAAATGGGTGCATTCTTTTTTGAGTGATAGGAAACAAAGGGTTGTTACAGGTGGGTCTGAATCTGACTGGATAGGGGTTACATCAGGGGTTCCTCAGGGTAGTGTGTTGGGTCCACTTCTGTTTCTTTTGTATATCAATGACCTCAGCAGTTAAGTTAGCAGCAATTGCCGGCTATTTGCAGATGATACAATAATTTATCGTGAGGTTACCTCTGACAATGATTGCCATATTATTGATAGTGACTTGAAAGCAATAGAGGCATGGTGTTCTAAATGGCAACTTCAACTTAATAAGGGAAAATGTTGTGTAATGAGGGTAGCTAGGGGAAAGAATCCAATAATATTTCTATATAGAATAGGGGAGATTCCATTTAATAACGTAAATTCTTATAAATATTTGGGGGTAACGATTACAGCTAAACTTTCTTGGAAGCTGCATGTCGAACAGGTTATTTCCAAGTCTATGCAGATGCTTAGGTTTAGTCAACGTGTTCTAAGAAGGTGTCTCAGGGAGGTAAAATGTATAGCATATCAATCATTAGTACGTCCCCATCTAGAATACTGCAACCTTAAACGTTAAACCTTAAATGTTCAACCTTAAACGTTCAACCTTAAACGTTCAACATTAAACGTGAAACCTTAAACGTGAAACCTTAAATGTGAAACTTTAAACATGAAACCTTAAACGTGTAACCTTAAACGGGAAACCTTATACGTTCAACCTTAAACGTTCAACCATAAATTTTCAACCTTATACGTTCAACCTTAAACGTTCAACCTTAAATTTTCAACCTTAAACGTTCAACCTTAAACGTTCAACCTTAAACATTCAACCTTAAACGTTCAACCTTAAACGTTCAACCTTAAACGTTCAACATTAAACGTTCAACCTTAAACGTGAAACCTTAAACGTGAGACCTTAAACGTGAAACCTTAAACGTTCAACGTTAAACGTGAAACCTTAAACGTGAACCATTAAATGTTCAACTTTAAACGTTCAACTTTAAACGTTCAACCTTAAACGTTCAACCTTAAACGTTCAACATTAAACGTTCAACCTTAAACGTGAAACCTTAAACGTGAGACCTTAAACGTGAAACCTTAAACGTTCAACGTTAAACGTGAAACCTTAAACGTGAACCATTAAATGTTCAACTTTAAACGTTCAACCTTAAACGTTCAACCTTAAATTTTCAACCTTAAACGTTCAACCTTAAACATTCAACCTTAAATGTTCAACCTTAATTGTGAAACCTTAAATGTTCAACCATAAGCGTTCAACCTTAAACGTTCAACCTTAAACGTTCAACCTTAAACGTTCAACCTTAAACGTTCAACCTTAAACGTGAAACCTTAAACGTTCAACGTTAAACGTGAAACCTTAAACGTGAACCATTAAATGTTCAACTTTAAACGTTCAACTTTAAACGTTCAACCTTAAATGTTCTACCTTAAACGTTCAACCTTAAACGTTCAACCTTAAGCGTGAAACCTTAAACGTGAAACCTTAAACGTTCAACCTTAAACGTTCAACCTTAAACGTTCAACCAACCTTAAACGTTCAACCTTAAACGTTCAACCTTAAACACTCAACCTTAAACGTTCAACCTTAAACGTTCAACCTTAAATGTGAAACCTTAAACGTTCAACCTTAAACGTTCATCTTTAAACGTGAAACCTTAAACGTGAAACCTTAAACGTGAAACCTTAAACGTGAAACCTTAAACGTGAAACCTTAAACGTGAAACCTTAAACGTTCAACCTTAAACGTTCAACCTTAAACGTTCAACCTGAAACGTTCAACCTTAAACGTTCAACCTTAAACGTTCAACCATAAACGTTCAACCTTAAACGTTCAACCTTAAACGTTCAACCTTAAACGTTCAACCTTAAACGCTCAACCTTAAACGTTCAACCTTAAACGTTCAACCTTAAATGTGAAACCTTAAACATTCAACCTTAAACGTTCAACTTTAAACATGAAACCTTAAACGTGAAACCTTAAACGTGAAACCTTAAACGTTCAACCTTAAACGTTCAACCTTAAACGTTCAACCTTAAATGTTCAACCTCAAACGTTCAACCTTAAACACTCAACCTTAAACGTTAAACCTTAAATGTTCAACCTTAAACGTTCAACCTTAAACGTTCAACATTAAACGTGAAACCTTAAACGTGAAACCTTAAACGTGAAACCTTAAACGTGAAACTTTAAACGTGAAACCTTAAACGTGTAACCTTAAACGGGAAACCTTATACGTTCAACCTTAAACGTTCAACCTTAAATTTTCAACCTTAAACATTCAACCTAAAACATTCAACCTAAAACGTTCAACCTTAAACATTCAACCTTAAACGTTCAACCTTAAACGTTCAACCTTAAACGTTCAACATTAAACGTTCAACCTTAAACGTGAAACCTTAAACGTGAGACCTTAAACGTGAAACCTTAAACGTTCAACCTTAAACGTACAACCTTAAATGTTCAAGCTTAAACATTCAACCTTAAATGTTCAACCTTAATTGTGAAACTTTAAATGTTCAACCATAAGCGTTCAACCTTAAACTTTCAACCTTAAACGTGAAACCTTAAACGTTCAACGTTAAACGTGAAACCTTAAACGTGAACCATTAAATGTTCAACTTTAAACGTTCAACTTTAAACGTTCAACCTTAAATGTTCAACCTTAAACGTTCAACCTTAAACGTTCAACCTTAAACGTTCAACCTTAAACGTTCAACCTTAAACGTTCAACCTTAAACGTTCAACCTTAAACTTTCAACCTTAAATGTTCAACCTTAAACGTTCAACCTTAAACGTTCAACCTTAAACGTTCAACCTTAAAAGTTCAACCTTAAGCATTCAAACTTAAGCGTTCAACCTTAAACGTTCCACCTTAAACGTTCAACGTTAAACGTGAAACCTTAAACGTGAAAAATTAAACGTTCAACCTTAAACGTTCAACCTTAAATGTTCAACCTTAAACGTTCAACCTTAAACATTCAACCTTAAACGTTCAACCTTAACTGTGAAACCTTAAACGTTCAACCTTAAATGTTCAAACTTAAACGTTCAACCTTAAACGTTCAACCTTAAACGTGAAACCTTAAACGTTCAACCTTAAACGTTCACCCTTAAATGATCAACCTTAAACGATCAACCTTAAACGTGAAACCTTAAACGTGAAACCTTAAACGTTCAACATTAAATGTTCAAACTTAAACGTTTAACCTTAAACGTTCAACCTTAAACGTTCAACCTTAAACGTTCAACCTTAAGCATTCAACCTTAAGCGTTCAACCTTAAACGTTCCACCTTAAACGTTCAACGTTAAATGTTCAACCTTAAACGTTCAACCTTAAACGTTCAACCTTAAACGTTCAACCTTAAACGTTCAACCTTAAAGGTTCAACCTTAAACGTTCAACCTTAAATGTTCAACCTTAAACGTTCAACCTTAAAGGTTCAACCTTAAATGTTCAATCTTAAAGGTACCACATTAAACGTTCAACCTTAAACGTTCAACCTTAAACGTTTAAAATTAAACGTTCAACCTTAAACGTTCAACCTTAAACGTAAAACTTTAAACGTTCAACCTTAACTGTGAAACCTTAAACGTGAAACCTTAAACGTGAAACCTTAAACGTGAAACCTTAAACGTGAAACCTTAAACGTGAAACCTTAAACATTCAACTTTAAACATGAAACCTTAAACTTTCAACCTTATATGTGAAAAATTAAACGTGAAACCTTAAACGTGAAACCTTAAACGTAAAACCTTAAACGTGAAACCTTAAACGTGAAATCTTAAATGTTCAACTTTAAACATTCAACCTTAAACGTGAAACCTTAAACGTTCAACCTTAAACGTTCAACCTTAAACGTTCAACCTTAAACGTTCAACCTTAAATGTTCAACCTTAAACGTACAACGTTAAACGTTCAACCTTAAACGTTCAACCTTAAACGTTCAACCTTAAACGTGAAACCTTAAACGTGAAATCTTAAATGTGAAACCTTAAACGTGAAATCTTAAACGTGAAACCTTAAACGTGAAACCTTAAACGTGAAACCTTAAATGTTCAACTTTAAACGCTCAACCTTAAACGTGAAACCTTAAACGTTCAACCTTAAACGTTCAACCTTACACGTTCAACCTTAAACGTTCAACCTTAAACGTGAAACATTAAACGTTCAACCTTAAACGTTCAACCTTAAACGTTCAACCTTAAACGTTCAACCTTAAACGTTCAACCTTAAATGTTCAACCTTAAACATTCATCTTTAAACTTGAAACCTTAAACGTTCAACCTTAAATGTTCAACCTTAAACGTGAAACCTTAGACGTTCAACCTTAAAAGTGAAACCTTAAACGTGAAAAATTAAATGTTCTGCCTTAAACGTTCAACCTTAAATGTTCAACCTTAAACGTACAACGTTAAACGTTCAACCTTAAACGTTCAACCTTAAACGTTCAACCTTAAACGTTCAACCTTAAACGTGAAACCTTAAACGTGAAACCTTAAACGTGAAACCTTAAACGTGAAACCTTAAATGTGAAACCTTAAACGTGAAACCTTAAACGTTCATCCTTAAACTTGAAACCTTAAACGTTCAACCTTAAACGTGAAATCTTAAACGTGAAACCTTAAACGTAAAACCTTAAACGTTCATCCTTAAACTTGAAACCTTAAACGTTCAACCTTAAATGTTCAACCTTAAACGTACAACGTTAAACGTTCAACCTTAAACGTTCAACCTTAAACGTGAAACCTTAAACGTGAAACCTTAAACGTGAAACCTTAAACGTTCATCCTTAAACTTGAAACCTTAAACGTTCAACCTTAAACATGAAATCTTAAACTTTCAACCTTAAACGTGAAACCTTAAACGTGAAACCATAAACGTGAAACCTTAAACGCTCAACCTTAAACGTTCATCCTTAAACTTGAAACCTTAAACGTGAAACCTTAAACGTGAAACCTTGAATGTTCAACCTTAAACGTTCAACCTTAAACGTGAAACTTTAAACGTTCAACCTTAACTGTGACACCTTAAACGTGAAAAATTAAACGTGAAACCTTAAACGTGAAAAATTAAACGTTCAACCTTAAACGTTCAACCTTAAATGTTCAACCTTAAACGTTCAACCTTAAACGTTCAACCTTAAACGTTCAACCTTAACTGTGAAACCTTAAACGTTCAACCTTAAATGTTCAAACTTAAACGTTCAACCTTAAACGTGAAACTTTAAACATTCAACCTTAACTGTGACACCTTAAACGTGAAAAATTAAACGTGAAACCTTAAACGTGAAAAATTAAACGTTCAACCTTAAACGTTCAACCTTAAATGTTCAACCTTAAACGTTCAACCTTAAACGTTCAACCTTAAACGTTCAACCTTAACTGTGAAACCTTAAACGTTCAACCTTAAATGTTCAAACTTAAACGTTCAACCTTAAACGTGAAACCTTAAACGTTCAACCTTAAACGTTCACCCTTAAATGATCAACCTTAAACGATCAACCTTAAACGTGAAACCTTAAACGTGAAACCTTAAACGCTCAACCTTAAACGTTCATCCTTAAACTTGAAACCTTAAACGTGAAACCTTAAACGTGAAACCTTGAATGTTCAACCTTAAACGTTCAACCTTAAACGTGAAACTTTAAACGTTCAACCTTAACTGTGACACCTTAAACGTGAAAAATTAAACGTGAAACCTTAAACGTGAAAAATTAAACGTTCAACCTTAAACGTTCAACCTTAAATGTTCAACCTTAAACGTTCAACCTTAAACGTTCAACCTTAAACGTTCAACCTTAACTGTGAAACCTTAAACGTTCAACCTTAAATGTTCAAACTTAAACGTTCAACCTTAAACGTGAAACTTTAAACGTTCAACCTTAACTGTGACACCTTAAACGTGAAAAATTAAACGTGAAACCTTAAACGTGAAAAATTAAACGTTCAACCTTAAACGTTCAACCTTAAATGTTCAACCTTAAACGTTCAACCTTAAACGTTCAACCTTAAACGTTCAACCTTAACTGTGAAACCTTAAACGTTCAACCTTAAATGTTCAAACTTAAACGTTCAACCTTAAACGTGAAACTTTAAACGTTCAACCTTAACTGTGACACCTTAAACGTGAAAAATTAAACGTGAAACCTTAAACGTGAAAAATTAAACGTTCAACCTTAAACGTTCAACCTTAAATGTTCAACCTTAAACGTTCAACCTTAAACGTTCAACCTTAAACGTTCAACCTTAACTGTGAAACCTTAAACGTTCAACCTTAAATGTTCAAACTTAAACGTTCAACCTTAAACGTGAAACCTTAAACGTTCAACCTTAAACGTTCACCCTTAAATGATCAACCTTAAACGATCAACCTTAAACGTGAAACCTTAAACGTTCAACCTTAAACGTTCAACATTAAATGTTCAAACTTAAACGTTTAACCTTAAACGTTCAACCTTAAACGTTCAACCTTAAGCGTTCAACCTTAAGCGTTCAACCTTAAACGTTCCACCTTAAACATTCAACGTTAAATGTTCAACCTTAAACGTTCAACCTTAAACGTTCAACCTTAAACGTTCAACCTTAAAGGTTCAACCTTAAACGTTCAACCTTAAATGTTCAACCTTAAACGTTCAACCTTAAAGGTTCAACCTTAAATGTTCAATCTTAAAGGTACCACCTTAAACGTTCAACCTTAAACGTTCAACCTTAAGCATTCAACCTTAAGCGTTCAACCTTAAACGTTCCACCTTAAACATTCAACGTTAAATGTTCAACCTTAAACGTTCAACCTTAAACGTTCAACCTTAAAGGTTCAACCTTAAACGTTCAACCTTAAATGTTCAACCTTAAACGTTCAACCTTAAAGGTTCAACCTTAAATGTTCAATCTTAAAGGCACCACCTTAAACGTTCAACCTTAAACGTTCAACCTTAAACGTTTAAAATTAAACGTTCAACCTTAAACGTTTAACCTTAAACGTAAAACTTTAAACGTTCAACCTTAACTGTGAAACCTTAAACGTGAAACCTTAAACGTGAAACCTTAAACGTGAAACCTTAAACGTGAAACCTTAAACATTCAACTTTAAACGTGAAACCTTAAACTTTCAAGCTTAAACGTGAAAAATTAAACGTGAAACCTTAAACGTGAAACCTTAAACGTAAAACCTTAAACGTGAAACCTTAAACGTGAAATCTTAAATGTTCAACTTTAAACATTCAACCTTAAACGTGAAACCTTAAACGTTCAACCTTAAACGTTCAACCTTAAACGTTCAACCTTAAACGTTCAACCTTAAATGTTCAACCTTAAACATACAACGTTAAACGTTCAACCTTAAACGTTCAACCTTAAACGTTCAACCTTAAACGTGAAACCTTAAACGTTCAACCTTAAACGTTCAACCTTACACGTTCAACCTTAAACGTTCAACCTTAAACGTTCAACCTTAAACGTTCAACCTTAAACGTTCAACCTTAAACGTTCAACCTTAAACGTTCAACCTTAAACGTTCAACCTTAAATGTTCAACCTTAAACATTCATCTTTAAACTTGAAACCTTAAACGTTCAACCTTAAATGTTCAACCTTAAACGTGAAACCTTAGACGTTCAACCTTAAAAGTGAAACCTTAAACGTGAAAAATTAAATGTTCTGCCTTAAACGTTCAACCTTAAATGTTCAACCTTAAACGTACAACGTTAAATGTTCAACCTTAAACGTTCAACCTTAAACGTTCAACCTTAAACGTGAAACCTTAAACGTGAAACCTTAAACGTGAAACCTTAAACGTGAAACCTTAAACGTGAAACCTTAAACGTGAAACCTTAAACGTTCATCCTTAAACTTGAAACCTTAAACGTTCAACCTTAAACGTGAAATCTTAAACGTGAAACCTTAAACGTGAAACCTTAAACGTTCATCCTTAAACTTGAAACCTTAAACGTTCAACCTTAAATGTTCAACCTTAAACGTACAACGTTAAACGTTCAACCTTAAACGTTCAACCTTAAACGTGAAACCTTAAACGTGAAACCTTAAACGTGAAACCTTAAACGTTCATCCTTAAACTTGAAACCTTAAACGTTCAACCTTAAACATGAAATCTTAAACTTTCAACCTTAAACGTGAAACCTTAAACGTGAAACCATAAACGTGAAACCTTAAACGCTCAACCTTAAACGTTCATCCTTAAACTTGAAACCTTAAACGTGAAACCTTAAACGTGAAACCTTGAATGTTCAACCTTAAACGTTCAACCTTAAACGTGAAACTTTAAACGTTCAACCTTAACTGTGACACCTTAAACGTGAAAAATTAAACGTGAAACCTTAAACGTGAAAAATTAAACGTTCAACCTTAAACGTTCAACCTTAAATGTTCAACCTTAAACGTTCAACCTTAAACGTAAAACTTTAAACGTTCAACCTTAACTGTGAAACCTTAAATGTGAAACCTTAAACGTGAAACCTTAAACGTGAAACCTTAAACGTGAAACCTTAAACGTGAAACCTTAAACGTGAAACCTTAAACATTCAACTTTAAACATGAAACCTTAAACTTTCAACCTTATATGTGAAAAATTAAACGTGAAACCTTAAACGTGAAACCTTAAACGTAAAACCTTAAACGTGAAACCTTAAACGTGAAATCTTAAATGTTCAACTTTAAACATTCAACCTTAAACGTGAAACCTTAAACGTTCAACCTTAAACGTTCAACCTTAAACGTTCAACCTTAAACGTTCAACCTTAAATGTTCAACCTTAAACGTACAACGTTAAACGTTCAACCTTAAACGTTCAACCTTAAACGTGAAACCTTAAACGTGAAATCTTAAATGTGAAACCTTAAACGTGAAATCTTAAACGTGAAACCTTAAACGTGAAACCTTAAACGTGAAACCTTAAATGTTCAACTTTAAACGCTCAACCTTAAACGTGAAACCTTAAACGTTCAACCTTAAACGTTCAACCTTACACGTTCAACCTTAAACGTTCAACCTTAAACGTGAAACATTAAACGTTCAACCTTAAACGTTCAACCTTAAACGTTCAACCTTAAACGTTCAACCTTAAACGTTCAACCTTAAATGTTCAACCTTAAACATTCATCTTTAAACTTGAAACCTTAAACGTTCAACCTTAAATGTTCAACCTTAAACGTGAAACCTTAGACGTTCAACCTTAAAAGTGAAACCTTAAACGTGAAAAATTAAATGTTCTGCCTTAAACGTTCAACCTTAAATGTTCAACCTTAAACGTACAACGTTAAACGTTCAACCTTAAACGTTCAACCTTAAACGTTCAACCTTAAACGTTCAACCTTAAACGTGAAACCTTAAACGTGCAACCTTAAACGTGAAACCTTAAACGTGAAACCTTAAACGTGAAACCTTAAACGTGAAACCTTAAACGTTCATCCTTAAACTTGAAACCTTAAACGTTCAACCTTAAACGTGAAATCTTAAACGTGAAACCTTAAACGTAAAACCTTAAACGTTCATCCTTAAACTTGAAACCTTAAACGTTCAACCTTAAATGTTCAACCTTAAACGTACAACGTTAAACGTTCAACCTTAAACGTTCAACCTTAAACGTGAAACCTTAAACGTGAAACCTTAAACGTTCATCCTTAAACTTGAAACCTTAAACGTTCAACCTTAAACATGAAATCTTAAACTTTCAACCTTAAACGTGAAACCTTAAACGTGAAACCATAAACGTGAAACCTTAAACGCTCAACCTTAAACGTTCATCCTTAAACTTGAAACCTTAAACGTGAAACCTTAAACGTGAAACCTTGAATGTTCAACCTTAAACGTTCAACCTTAAACGTGAAACTTTAAACGTTCAACCTTAACTGTGACACCTTAAACGTGAAAAATTAAACGTGAAACCTTAAACGTGAAAAATTAAACGTTCAACCTTAAACGTTCAACCTTAAATGTTCAACCTTAAACGTTCAACCTTAAACGTTCAACCTTAAACGTTCAACCTTAACTGTGAAACCTTAAACGTTCAACCTTAAATGTTCAAACTTAAACGTTCAACCTTAAACGTGAAACTTTAAACATTCAACCTTAACTGTGACACCTTAAACGTGAAAAATTAAACGTGAAACCTTAAACGTGAAAAATTAAACGTTCAACCTTAAACGTTCAACCTTAAATGTTCAACCTTAAACGTTCAACCTTAAACGTTCAACCTTAAACGTTCAACCTTAACTGTGAAACCTTAAACGTTCAACCTTAAATGTTCAAACTTAAACGTTCAACCTTAAACGTGAAACCTTAAACGTTCAACCTTAAACGTTCACCCTTAAATGATCAACCTTAAACGATCAACCTTAAACGTTAAACCTTAAACGTGAAACCTTAAACGCTCAACCTTAAACGTTCATCCTTAAACTTGAAACCTTAAACGTGAAACCTTAAACGTGAAACCTTGAATGTTCAACCTTAAACGTTCAACCTTAAACGTGAAACTTTAAACGTTCAACCTTAACTGTGACACCTTAAACGTGAAAAATTAAACGTGAAACCTTAAACGTGAAAAATTAAACGTTCAACCTTAAACGTTCAACCTTAAATGTTCAACCTTAAACGTTCAACCTTAAACGTTCAACCTTAAACGTTCAACCTTAACTGTGAAACCTTAAACGTTCAACCTTAAATGTTCAAACTTAAACGTTCAACCTTAAACGTGAAACTTTAAACGTTCAACCTTAACTGTGACACCTTAAACGTGAAAAATTAAACGTGAAACCTTAAACGTGAAAAATTAAACGTTCAACCTTAAACGTTCAACCTTAAATGTTCAACCTTAAACGTTCAACCTTAAACGTTCAACCTTAAACGTTCAACCTTAACTGTGAAACCTTAAACGTTCAACCTTAAATGTTCAAACTTAAACGTTCAACCTTAAACGTGAAACTTTAAACGTTCAACCTTAACTGTGACACCTTAAACGTGAAAAATTAAACGTGAAACCTTAAACGTGAAAAATTAAACGTTCAACCTTAAACGTTCAACCTTAAATGTTCAACCTTAAACGTTCAACCTTAACTGTGAAACCTTAAACGTTCAACCTTAAATGTTCAAACTTAAACGTTCAACCTTAAACGTGAAACCTTAAACGTTCAACCTTAAACGTTCACCCTTAAATGATCAACCTTAAACGATCAACCTTAAACGTGAAACCTTAAACGTTCAACCTTAAACGTTCAACATTAAATGTTCAAACTTAAACGTTTAACCTTAAACGTTCAACCTTAAACGTTCAACCTTAAGCGTTCAACCTTAAGCGTTCAACCTTAAACGTTCCACCTTAAACATTCAACGTTAAATGTTCAACCTTAAACGTTCAACCTTAAACGTTCAACCTTAAACGTTCAACCTTAAAGGTTCAACCTTAAACGTTCAACCTTAAATGTTCAACCTTAAACGTTCAACCTTAAAGGTTCAACCTTAAATGTTCAATCTTAAAGGTACCACCTTAAACGTTCAACCTTAAACGTTCAACCTTAAGCATTCAACCTTAAGCGTTCAACCTTAAACGTTCCACCTTAAACATTCAACGTTAAATGTTCAACCTTAAACGTTCAACCTTAAACGTTCAACCTTAAAGGTTCAACCTTAAACGTTCAACCTTAAATGTTCAACCTTAAACGTTCAACCTTAAAGGTTCAACCTTAAATGTTCAATCTTAAAGGTACCACCTTAAACGTTCAACCTTAAACGTTCAACCTTAAACATTTAAAATTAAACGTTCAACCTTAAACGTTCAACCTTAAACGTAAAACTTTAAACGTTCAACCTTAACTGTGAAACCTTAAACGTGAAACCTTAAACGTGAAACCTTAAACGTGAAACCTTAAACGTGAAACCTTAAACATTCAACTTTAAACGTGAAACCTTAAACTTTCAAGCTTAAACGTGAAAAATTAAACGTGAAACCTTAAACGTGAAACCTTAAACGTAAAACCTTAAACGTGAAACCTTAAACGTGAAATCTTAAATGTTCAACTTTAAACATTCAACCTTAAACGTGAAACCTTAAACGTTCAACCTTAAACGTTCAACCTTAAACGTTCAACCTTAAACGTTCAACCTTAAATGTTCAACCTTAAACATACAACGTTAAACGTTCAACCTTAAACGTTCAACCTTAAACGTTCAACCTTAAACGTTCAACCTTAAACGTTCAACCTTAAACGTTCAACCTTACACGTTCAACCTTAAACGTTCAACCTTAAACGTTCAACCTTAAACGTTCAACCTTAAACGTTCAACCTTAAACGTTCAACCTTAAACGTTCAACCTTAAATGTTCAACCTTAAACATTCATCTTTAAACTTGAAACCTTAAACGTTCAACCTTAAATGTTCAACCTTAAACGTGAAACCTTAGACGTTCAACCTTAAAAGTGAAACCTTAAACGTGAAAAATTAAATGTTCTGCCTTAAACGTTCAACCTTAAATGTTCAACCTTAAACGTACAACGTTAAATGTTCAACCTTAAACGTTCAACCTTAAACGTTCAACCTTAAACGTGAAACCTTAAACGTGAAACCTTAAACGTGAAACCTTAAACGTGAAACCTTAAACGTGAAACCTTAAACGTGAAACCTTAAACGTGAAACCTTAAACGTGAAACCTTAAACGTTCATCCTTAAACTTGAAACCTTAAACGTTCAACCTTAAACGTGAAATCTTAAACGTGAAACCTTAAACGTGAAACCTTAAACGTTCATCCTTAAACTTGAAACCTTAAACGTTCAACCTTAAATGTTCAACCTTAAACGTACAACGTTAAACGTTCAACCTTAAACGTTCAACCTTAAACGTGAAACCTTAAACGTGAAACCTTAAACGTGAAACCTTAAACGTTCATCCTTAAACTTGAAACCTTAAACGTTCAACCTTAAACATGAAATCTTAAACTTTCAACCTTAAACGTGAAACCTTAAACGTGAAACCATAAACGTGAAACCTTAAACGCTCAACCTTAAACGTTCATCCTTAAACTTGAAACCTTAAACGTGAAACCTTAAACGTGAAACCTTGAATGTTCAACCTTAAACGTTCAACCTTAAAAGTGAAACTTTAAACGTTCAACCTTAACTGTGACACCTTAAACGTGAAAAATTAAACGTGAAACCTTAAACGTGAAAAATTAAACGTTCAACCTTAAACGTTCAACCTTAAATGTTCAACCTTAAACGTTCAACCTTAAACGTTCAACCTTAAATGTTCAACCTTAACTGTGAAACCTTAAACGTTCAACCTTAAATGTTCAAACTTAAACGTTCAACCTTAAACGTGAAACTTTAAACGTTCAACCTTAACTGTGACACCTTAAACGTGAAAAATTAAACGTGAAACCTTAAACGTGAAAAATTAAACGTTCAACCTTAAACGTTCAACCTTAAATGTTCAACCTTAAACGTTCAACCTTAAACGTTCAACCTTAAACGTTCAACCTTAACTGTGAAACCTTAAACGTTCAACCTTAAATGTTCAAACTTAAACGTTCAACCTTAAACGTGAAACCTTAAACGTTCAACCTTAAACGTTCACCCTTAAATGATCAACCTTAAACGATCAACCTTAAACGTGAAACCTTAAACGTGAAACCTTAAACGCTCAACCTTAAACGTTCATCCTTAAACTTGAAACCTTAAACGTGAAACCTTAAACGTGAAACCTTGAATGTTCAACCTTAAACGTTCAACCTTAAACGTGAAACTTTAAACGTTCAACCTTAACTGTGACACCTTAAACGTGAAAAATTAAACGTGAAACCTTAAACGTGAAAAATTAAACGTTCAACCTTAAACGTTCAACCTTAAATGTTCAACCTTAAACGTTCAACCTTAAACGTTCAACCTTAAACGTTCAACCTTAACTGTGAAACCTTAAACGTTCAACCTTAAATGTTCAACCTTAACTGTGAAACCTTAAACGTTCAACCTTAAATGTTCAAACTTAAACGTTCAACCTTAAACGTGAAACTTTAAACGTTCAACCTTAACTGTGACACCTTAAACGTGAAAAATTAAACGTGAAACCTTAAACGTGAAAAATTAAACGTTCAACCTTAAACGTTCAACCTTAAATGTTCAACCTTAAACGTTCAACCTTAAACGTTCAACCTTAAACGTTCAACCTTAACTGTGAAACCTTAAACGTTCAACCTTAAATGTTCAAACTTAAATGTTCAACCTTAAACGTGAAACCTTAAACGTTCAACCTTAAACGTTCACCCTTAAATGATCAACCTTAAACGATCAACCTTAAACGTGAAACCTTAAACGTTCAACCTTAAACGTGAAAACTTAAACGTTCAACATTAAATGTTCAAACTTAAACGTTTAACCTTAAACGTTCAACCTTAAACGTTCAACCTTAAGCATTCAACCTTAAGCGTTCAACCTTAAACGTTCCACCTTAAACATTCAACGTTAAATGTTCAACCTTAAACGTTCAACCTTAAACGTTCAACCTTAAACGTTCAACCTTAAAGGTTCAACCTTAAACGTTCAACCTTAAATGTTCAACCTTAAACGTTCAACCTTAAAGGTTCAACCTTAAATGTTCAATCTTAAAGGTACCACCTTAAACGTTCAACCTTAAACGTTCAACCTTAAGCATTCAACCGTAAGCGTTCAACCTTAAACGTTCCACCTTAAACATTCAACGTTAAATGTTCAACCTTAAACGTTCAACCTTAAACGTTCAACCTTAAAGGTTCAACCTTAAACGTTCAACCTTAAATGTTCAACCTTAAACGTTCAACCTTAAAGGTTCAACCTTAAATGTTCAATCTTAAAGGTACCACCTTAAACGTTCAACCTTAAACGTTCAACCTTAAACGTTTAAAATTAAACGTTCAACCTTAAACGTTCAACCTTAAACGTAAAACTTTAAACGTTCAACCTTAACTGTGAAACCTTAAACGTGAAACCTTAAACGTGAAACCTTAAACGTGAAACCTTAAACGTGAAACCTTAAACGTGAAACCTTAAACTTTCAACCTTAAACGTTCAACCTTAAACGTTCATCCTTAAACGTTCAACCTTAAACGTTCAACCTTAAACGTTCAACCTTAAACATTCAACCTTAAACGTTCAACCTTAAGCATTCAAACTTAAGCGTTCAACCTTAAACGTTCCACCTTAAACGTTCAACGTTAAACGTGAAACCTTAAACGTGAAAAATTAAACGTTCAACCTTAAACGTTCAACCTTAAATGTTCAACCTTAAACGTTCAACCTTAAACATTCAACCTTAAACGTTCAACCTTAACTGTGAAACCTTAAACGTTCAACCTTAAATGTTCAAACTTAAACGTTCAACCTTAAACGTTCAACATTAAACGTGAAACCTTAAACGTTCAACCTTAAACGTTCACCCTTAAATGATCAACCTTAAACGATCAACCTTAAACGTGAAACCTTAAACGTGAAACCTTAAACGTTCAACATTAAATGTTCAAACTTAAACGTTTAACCTTAAACGTTCAACCTTAAACGTTCAACCTTAAACGTTCAACCTTAAGCATTCAACCTTAAGCGTTCAACCTTAAACGTTCCACCTTAAACGTTCAACGTTAAATGTTCAACCTTAAACGTTCAACCTTAAACGTTCAACCTTAAACGTTCAACCTTAAACGTTCAACCTTAAAGGTTCAACCTTAAACGTTCAACCTTAAATGTTCAACCTTAAACGTTCAACCTTAAAGGTTCAACCTTAAATGTTCAATCTTAAAGGTACCACATTAAACGTTCAACCTTAAACATTCAACCTTAAACGTTTAAAATTAAACGTTCAACCTTAAACGTTCAACCTTAAACGTAAAACTTTAAACGTTCAACCTTAACTGTGAAACCTTAAACGTGAAACCTTAAACGTGAAACCTTAAACGTGAAACCTTAAACGTGAAACCTTAAACGTAAAACCTTAAACGTGAAACCTTAAACGTGAAATCTTAAACTTTCAACCTTATACGTGAAAAATTAAACGTGAAACCTTAAACGTGAAACCTTAAACGTAAAACCTTAAACGTGAAACCTTAAACGTGAAATCTTAAATGTTCAACTTTAAACATTCAACCTTAAACGTGAAACCTTAAACGTTCAACCTTAAACGTTCAACCTTAAACGTTCAACCTTAAACGTTCAACCTTAAATGTTCAACCTTAAACGTACAACGTTAAACGTTCAACCTTAAACGTTCAACCTTAAACGTTCAACCTTAAACGTGAAACCTTAAACGTGAAATCTTAAATGTGAAACCTTAAACGTGAAATCTTAAACGTGAAACCTTAAACGTGAAACCTTAAACGTGAAACCTTAAATGTTCAACTTTAAACGCTCAACCTTAAACGTGAAACCTTAAACGTTCAACCTTAAACGTTCAACCTTACACGTTCAACCTTAAACGTTCAACCTTAAACGTGAAACATTAAACGTTCAACCTTAAACGTTCAACCTTAAACGTTCAACCTTAAACGTTCAACCTTAAACGTTCAACCTTAAATGTTCAACCTTAAACATTCATCTTTAAACTTGAAACCTTAAACGTTCAACCTTAAATGTTCAACCTTAAACGTGAAACCTTAGACGTTCAACCTTAAAAGTGAAACCTTAAACGTGAAAAATTAAATGTTCTGCCTTAAACGTTCAACCTTAAATGTTCAACCTTAAACGTACAACGTTAAACGTTCAACCTTAAACGTTCAACCTTAAACGTTCAACCTTAAACGTGAAACCTTAAACGTGAAACCTTAAACGTGAAACCTTAAACGTGAAACCTTAAACGTGAAACCTTAAACGTGAAACCTTAAACGTTCATCCTTAAACTTGAAAGCTTAAACGTTCAACCTTAAACGTGAAATCTTAAACGTGAAACCTTAAACGTGAAACCTTAAACGTTCATCCTTAAACTTGAAACCTTAAACGTTCAACCTTAAATGTTCAACCTTAAACGTACAACGTTAAACGTTCAACCTTAAACGTGAAACCTTAAACGTGAAACCTTAAACGTGAAACCTTAAACGTTCATCCTTAAACTTGAAACCTTAAACGTTCAACCTTAAACATGAAATCTTAAACTTTCAACCTTAAACGTGAAACCTTAAACGTGAAACCATAAACGTGAAACCTTAAACGCTCAACCTTAAACGTTCATCCTTAAACTTGAAACCTTAAACGTGAAACCTTAAACGTGAAACCTTGAATGTTCAACCTTAAACGTTCAACCTTAAACGTGAAACTTTAAACGTTCAACCTTAACTGTGACACCTTAAACGTGAAAAATTAAACGTGAAAAATTAAACGTTCAACCTTAAACGTTCAACCTTAAATGTTCAACCTTAAACGTTCAACCTTAAACGTTCAACCTTAAACGTTCAACCTTAACTGTGAAACCTTAAACGTTCAACCTTAAATGTTCAAACTTAAACGTTCAACCTTAAACGTGAAACTTTAAACGTTCAACCTTAACTGTGACACCTTAAACGTGAAAAATTAAACGTGAAACCTTAAACGTGAAAAATTAAACGTTCAACCTTAAACGTTCAACCTTAAATGTTCAACCTTAAACGTTCAACCTTAAACGTTCAACCTTAACTGTGAAACCTTAAACGTTCAACCTTAAATGTTCAAACTTAAACGTTCAACCTTAAACGTGAAACCTTAAACGTTCAACCTTAAACGTTCACCCTTAAATGATCAACCTTAAACGATCAACCTTAAACGTGAAACCTTAAACGTGAAACCTTAAACGCTCAACCTTAAACGTTCATCCTTAAACTTGAAACCTTAAACGTGAAACCTTAAACGTGAAACCTTGAATGTTCAACCTTAAACGTTCAACCTTAAACGTGAAACTTTAAACGTTCAACCTTAACTGTGACACCTTAAACGTGAAAAATTAAACGTGAAACCTTAAACGTGAAAAATTAAACGTTCAACCTTAAACGTTCAACCTTAAATGTTCAACCTTAAACGTTCAACCTTAAACGTTCAACCTTAAACGTTCAACCTTAACTGTGAAACCTTAAACGTTCAACCTTAAATGTTCAAACTTAAACGTTCAACCTTAAACGTGAAACTTTAAACGTTCAACCTTAACTGTGACACCTTAAACGTGAAAAATTAAACGTGAAACCTTAAACGTGAAAAATTAAACGTTCAACCTTAAACGTTCAACCTTAAATGTTCAACCTTAAACGTTCAACCTTAAACGTTCAACCTTAAACGTTCAACCTTAACTGTGAAATCTTAAACGTTCAACCTTAAATGTTCAAACTTAAACGTTCAACCTTAAACGTGAAACTTTAAACGTTCAACCTTAACTGTGACACCTTAAACGTGAAAAATTAAACGTGAAACCTTAAACGTGAAAAATTAAACGTTCAACCTTAAACGTTCAACCTTAAATGTTCAACCTTAAACGTTCAACCTTAAACGTTCAACCTTAAACGTTCAACCTTAACTGTGAAACCTTAAACGTTCAACCTTAAATGTTCAAACTTAAACGTTCAACCTTAAACGTGAAACCTTAAACGTTCAACCTTAAACGTTCACCCTTAAATGATCAACCTTAAACGATCAACCTTAAACGTGAAACCTTAAACGTTCAACCTTAAACGTGAAACCTTAAACGTTCAACATTAAATGTTCAAACTTAAACGTTTAACCTTAAACGTTCAACCTTAAACGTTCAACCTTAAGCATTCAACCTTAAGCGTTCAACCTTAAACGTTCCACCTTAAACATTCAACGTTAAATGTTCAACCTTAAACGTTCAACCTTAAACGTTCAACCTTAAACGTTCAACCTTAAAGGTTCAACCTTAAACGTTCAACCTTAAATGTTCAACCTTAAACGTTCAACCTTAAAGGTTCAACCTTAAATGTTCAATCTTAAAGGTACCACCTTAAACGTTCAACCTTAAACGTTCAACCTTAAACGTAAAACTTTAAACGTTCAACCTTAACTGTGAAACCTTAAACGTGAAACCTTAAACGTGAAACCTTAAACGTGAAACCTTAAACGTGAAACCTTAAACGTGAAACCTTAAACATTCAACTTTAAACGTGAAACCTTAAACTTTCAAGCTTAAACGTGAAAAATTAAACGTGAAACCTTAAACGTGAAACCTTAAACGTAAAACCTTAAACGTGAAACCTTAAACGTGAAATCTTAAATGTTCAACTTTAAACATTCAACCTTAAACGTGAAACCTTAAACGTTCAACCTTAAACGTTCAACCTTAAACGTTCAACCTTAAACGTTCAACCTTAAATGTTCAACCTTAAACATACAACGTTAAACGTTCAACCTTAAACGTTCAACCTTAAACGTTCAACCTTAAACGTGAAACCTTAAACGTGAAATCTTAAACGTGAAACCTTAAACGTGAAATCTTAAACGTTCAACCTTAAACGTGAAACCTTAAACGTGAAACCTTAAACGTTCACCCTTAAATGATCAACCTTAAACGATCAACCTTAAACGTGAAACCTTAAACGTGAAACCTTAAACGTGAAACCTTAAACGTGAAACCTTAAACGTGAAACCTTAAACGTGAAACCTTAAATGTGAAACCTTAAACGTGAAACCTTAAACGTGAAACCTTAAACTTTCAACCTTAAACGTTCAACCTTAAACGTTCATCCTTAAACGTTCAACCTTAAACGTTCAACCTTAAACGTTCAACCTTAAACATTCAACCTTAAACGTTCAACCTTAAGCGTTCAAACTTAAGCGTTCAACCTTAAACGTTCCACCTTAAACGTTCAACGTTAAACGTGAAACCTTAAACGTGAAAAATTAAACGTTCAACCTTAAACGTTCAACCTTAAATGTTCAACCTTAAACGTTCAACCTTAAACATTCAACCTTAAACGTTCAACCTTAACTGTGAAACCTTAAACGTTCAACCTTAAATGTTCAAACTTAAACGTTCAACCTTAAACGTTCAACCTTAAACGTGAAACCTTAAACGTTCAACCTTAAACGTTCACCCTTAAATGATCAACCTTAAACGATCAACCTTAAACGTGAAACCTTAAACGTTCAACCTTAAACGTGAAACCTTAAACGTTCAACATTAAATGTTCAAACTTAAACGTTTAACCTTAAACGTTCAACCTTAAACGTTCAACCTTAAGCGTTCAACCTTAAGCGTTCAACCTTAAACGTTCCACCTTAAACGTTCAACGTTAAATGTTCAACCTTAAACGTTCAACCTTAAACGTTCAACCTTAAACGTTCAACCTTAAATGTTCAACCTTAAAGGTTCAACCTTAAACGTTCAACCTTAAATGTTCAACCTTAAACGTTCAACCTTAAAGGTTCAACCTTAAATGTTCAATCTTAAAGGTACCACCTTAAACGTTCAACCTTAAACGTTCAACCTTAAACGTTTAAAATTAAACGTTCAACCTTAAACGTTCAACCTTAAACGTAAAACTTTAAACGTTCAACCTTAACTGTGAAACCTTAAACGTTCAACCTTAAACGTGAAACCTTAAACGTTCAACCTTAAACGTTCACCCTTAAATGATCAACCTTAAACGATCAACCTTAAACAGGAAACCTTAAACGTTCAACCTTAAACGTGAAACCTTAAACGTTCAACATTAAATGTTCAAACTTAAACGTTTAACCTTAAACGTTCAACCTTAAGCGTTCAACCTTAAGCGTTCAACCTTAAACGTTCCACCTTAAACGTTCAACGTTAAATGTTCAACCTTAAACGTTCAACCTTAAACGTTCAACCTTAAACGTTCAACCTTAAATGTTCAACCTTAAAGGTTCAACCTTAAACGTTCAACCTTAAATGTTCAACCTTAAACGTTCAACCTTAAAGGTTCAACCTTAAATGTTCAATCTTAAAGGTACCACCTTAAACGTTCAACCTTAAACGTTCAACCTTAAACGTTTAAAATTAAACGTTCAACCTTAAACGTTCAACCTTAAACGTAAAACTTTAAACGTTCAACCTTAACTGTGAAACCTTAAACGTGAAACCTTAAACGTGAAACCTTAAACGTGAAACCTTAAACGTGAAACCTTAAACGTGAAACCTTAAACGTGAAACCTTAAACGTGAAACCTTAAACGTGAAACCTTAAACATTCAACTTTAAACGTGAAACCTTAAACTTTCAACCTTAAACGTGAAAAATTAAACGTGAAACCTTAAACGTGAAACCTTAAACGTGAAACCTTAAACGTAAAACCTTAAACGTGAAACCTTAAACGTGAAATCTTAAATGTTCAACTTTAAACATTCAACCTTAAACGTTCAACCTTAAACGTTCAACCTTAAACGTTCAACCTTAAACGTTCAACCTTAAACGTTCAACCTTAAATGTTCAACCTTAAACGTACAACGTTAAACGTTCAACCTTAAACGTTCAACCTTAAACGTTCAACCTTAAACGTGAAACCTTAAACGTGAAACCTTAAACGTGAAACCTTAAATGTTCAACTTTAAACGCTCAACCTTAAACGTGAAACCTTAAACGTTCAACCTTAAACGTTCAACCTTACACGTTCAACCTTAAACATTCAACCTTAAACGTGAAACATTAAACGTTCAACCTTAAACGTTCAACCTTAAACGTTCAACCTTAAACGTTCAACCTTAAACGTTCAACCTTAAATGTTCAACCTTAAACTTTCAACCTTAAACGTGAAACCTTAAACATTCATCTTTAAACTTGAAACCTTAAACGTTCAACCTTAAATGTTCAACCTTAAACGTGAAACCTTAGACGTTCAACCTTAAAAGTGAAACCTTAAACGTGAAAAATTAAATGTTCTGCCTTAAACGTTCAACCTTAAATGTTCAACCTTAAACGTACAACGTTAAACGTTCAACCTTAAACGTTCAACCTTAAACGTTCAACCTTAAACGTGAAACCTTAAACGTGAAACCTTAAACGTGAAACCTTAAACGTGAAACCTTAAACGTGAAACCTTAAACGTGAAACCTTAAACGTGAAACCTTAAACGTGAAACCTTAAACGTTCATCCTTAAACTTGAAACCTTAAACGTTCAACCTTAAACGTGAAATCTTAAACTTTCAACCTTAAACGTGAAACCTTAAACGTGAAACCTTAAACGTGAAACCTTAAACGCTCAACCTTAAACGTTCATCCTTAAACTTGAAACCTCAAACGTGAAACCTTAAACGTGAAACCTTAAACGTGAAACCTTAAATGTTCAACCTTAAACGTTCAACCGTAAACATTCAACCTTAAACGTTCAACCTTAAACGTTCAACCTTAAACGTGAAACTTTAAACGTTCAACCTTAACTGTGAAACCTTAAACGTGAAAAATTAAACGTGAAACCTTAAACGTGAAAAATTAAACGTTCAACCTTAAACGTTCAACCTTAAATGTTCAACCTTAAACGTTCAACCTTAAACGTTCAACCTTAAACGTTCAACCTTAACTGTGAAACCTTAAACGTTCAACCTTAAATGTTCAAACTTAAACGTTCAACCTTAAACGTTCAATCTTAAACGTGAAACCTTAAACGTGAAACCTTAAACGTTCACCCTTAAATGATCAACCTTAAACGATCAACCTTAAACGATCAACCTTAAACGTGAAACCTTAAACTTTCAACCTTAAACGTTCATCCTTAAACGTTCAACCTTAAACGTTCAACCTTAAACGTTCAACCTTAAACAGTCAACCTTAAACGTTCAACCTTAAACGTTCAACCTTAAACGTTCAACCTTAAACGTGAAACCTTAAACGTGAAACCTTAAACGTTCAACATTAAATGTTCAAACTTAAACGTTCAACCTTAAACGTTCAACCTTAAACGTTCAACCTTATACGTTCAACCTTAAGCATTCAACCTTAAGCGTTCAACCTTAAACGTTCCACCTTAAACGTTCAACGTTAAACGTGAAACCTTAAACGTGAAAAATTAAACGTTCAACCTTAAACGTTCAACCTTAAATGTTCAACCTTAAACGTTCAACCTTAAACGTTCAACCTTAAACGTTCAACCTTAAACGTTCAACCTTAACTGTGAAACCTTAAACGTTCAACCTTAAATGTTCAAACTTAAACGTTCAACCTTAAACGTTCAACCTTAAACGTTCAACCTTAAACGTTCAACCTTAAACGTTCAACCTTAAACGTTCAACCTTAAACGTGAAACCTTAAACGTTCAACCTTAAACGTTCAACCTTAAACGTTCAACCTTAAACGTTCAACCTTAAACGTGAAACCTTAAACGTTCAACCTTAAACGTTCACCCTTAAATGATCAACCTTAAACGATCAACCTTAAACGTGAAACCTTAAACGTTCAACCTTAAACGTGAAACCTTAAACGTTCAACATTAAATGTTCAAACTTAAACGTTTAACCTTAAACGTTCAACCTTAAACGTTCAACCTTAAGCATTCAACCTTAAACGTTCCACCTTAAACGTTCAACGTTAAATGTTCAACCTTAAACGTTCAACCTTAAACGTTCAACCTTAAACGTTCAACCTTAAATGTTCAACCTTAAAGGTTCAACCTTAAACGTTCAACCTTAAATGTTCAACCTTAAACGTTCAACCTTAAAGGTTCAACCTTAAATGTTCAATCTTAAAGGTACCACCTTAAACGTTCAACCTTAAACGTTCAACCTTAAACGTTTAAAATTAAACGTTCAACCTTAAACGTTCAACCTTAAACGTAAAACTTTAAACGTTCAACCTTAACTGTGAAACCTTAAACGTGAAACCTTAAACGTGAAACCTTAAACGTGAAACCTTAAACGTGAAACCTTAAACGTGAAACCTTAAACGTGAAACCTTAAACGTGAAACCTTAAACGTGAAACCTTAAACATTCAACTTTAAACGTGAAACCTTAAACTTTCAACCTTAAACGTGAAAAATTAAACGTGAAACCTTAAACGTGAAACCTTAAACGTGAAACCTTAAACGTAAAACCTTAAACGTGAAACCTTAAACGTGAAATCTTAAATGTTCAACTTTAAACATTCAACCTTAAACGTTCAACCTTAAACGTTCAACCTTAAACGTTCAACCTTAAACGTTCAACCTTAAACGTTCAACCTTAAATGTTCAACCTTAAACGTACAACGTTAAACGTTCAACCTTAAACGTTCAACCTTAAACGTTCAACCTTAAACGTGAAACCTTAAACGTGAAACCTTAAACGTGAAACCTTAAATGTTCAACTTTAAACGCTCAACCTTAAACGTGAAACCTTAAACGTTCAACCTTAAACGTTCAACCTTACACGTTCAACCTTAAACATTCAACCTTAAACGTGAAACATTAAACGTTCAACCTTAAACGTTCAACCTTAAACGTTCAACCTTAAACGTTCAACCTTAAACGTTCAACCTTAAATGTTCAACCTTAAACTTTCAACCTTAAACGTGAAACCTTAAACATTCATCTTTAAACTTGAAACCTTAAACGTTCAACCTTAAATGTTCAACCTTAAACGTGAAACCTTAGACGTTCAACCTTAAAAGTGAAACCTTAAACGTGAAAAATTAAATGTTCTGCCTTAAACGTTCAACCTTAAATGTTCAACCTTAAACGTACAACGTTAAACGTTCAACCTTAAACGTTCAACCTTAAACGTTCAACCTTAAACGTGAAACCTTAAACGTGAAACCTTAAACGTGAAACCTTAAACGTGAAACCTTAAACGTGAAACCTTAAACGTGAAACCTTAAACGTGAAACCTTAAACGTGAAACCTTAAACGTTCATCCTTAAACTTGAAACCTTAAACGTTCAACCTTAAACGTGAAATCTTAAACTTTCAACCTTAAACGTGAAACCTTAAACGTGAAACCTTAAACGTGAAACCTTAAACGCTCAACCTTAAACGTTCATCCTTAAACTTGAAACCTCAAACGTGAAACCTTAAACGTGAAACCTTAAACGTGAAACCTTAAATGTTCAACCTTAAACGTTCAACCGTAAACATTCAACCTTAAACGTTCAACCTTAAACGTTCAACCTTAAACGTGAAACTTTAAACGTTCAACCTTAACTGTGAAACCTTAAACGTGAAAAATTAAACGTGAAACCTTAAACGTGAAAAATTAAACGTTCAACCTTAAACGTTCAACCTTAAATGTTCAACCTTAAACGTTCAACCTTAAACGTTCAACCTTAAACGTTCAACCTTAACTGTGAAACCTTAAACGTTCAACCTTAAATGTTCAAACTTAAACGTTCAACCTTAAACGTTCAATCTTAAACGTGAAACCTTAAACGTGAAACCTTAAACGTTCACCCTTAAATGATCAACCTTAAACGATCAACCTTAAACGATCAACCTTAAACGTGAAACCTTAAACTTTCAACCTTAAACGTTCATCCTTAAACGTTCAACCTTAAACGTTCAACCTTAAACGTTCAACCTTAAACAGTCAACCTTAAACGTTCAACCTTAAACGTTCAACCTTAAACGTTCAACCTTAAACGTGAAACCTTAAACGTGAAACCTTAAACGTTCAACATTAAATGTTCAAACTTAAACGTTCAACCTTAAACGTTCAACCTTAAACGTTCAACCTTATACGTTCAACCTTAAGCATTCAACCTTAAGCGTTCAACCTTAAACGTTCCACCTTAAACGTTCAACGTTAAACGTGAAACCTTAAACGTGAAAAATTAAACGTTCAACCTTAAACGTTCAACCTTAAATGTTCAACCTTAAACGTTCAACCTTAAACGTTCAACCTTAAACGTTCAACCTTAAACGTTCAACCTTAACTGTGAAACCTTAAACGTTCAACCTTAAATGTTCAAACTTAAACGTTCAACCTTAAACGTTCAACCTTAAACGTTCAACCTTAAACGTTCAACCTTAAACGTTCAACCTTAAACGTTCAACCTTAAACGTGAAACCTTAAACGTTCAACCTTAAACGTTCAACCTTAAACGTTCAACCTTAAACGTGAAACCTTAAACGTTCAACCTTAAACGTTCACCCTTAAATGATCAACCTTAAACGATCAACCTTAAACGTGAAACCTTAAACGTTCAACCTTAAACGTGAAACCTTAAACGTTCAACATTAAATGTTCAAACTTAAACGTTTAACCTTAAACGTTCAACCTTAAACGTTCAACCTTAAGCATTCAACCTTAAGCGTTCAACCTTAAACGTTCAGCCTTAAACGTTCAACCTTAAACGTTCAACCTTAAACGTTCAACCTTAAACGTTCAACCTTAAATGTTCAACCTTAAACGTTCAACCTTAAAGGTTCAACTTTAAATGTTCAATCTTAAAGGTACCACCTTAAACGTTCAACCTTAAACGTTCAACCTTAAACGTTTAAAATTAAACGTTCAACCTTAAACGTTCAACCTTAAACGTTCAACCTTAAACGTTTAAAATTAAACGTTCAACCTTAAACGTTTTTCTTAAACTTTAAACTTTATCGTTCAACCTTAAACGTTCAACCTCAAACGTTCAACCTTAAATGTTCAACCTTAAACGTTCAACCTTAAACGTTCAACCTTAAACGTTCAACCTTAAACGTTCAACCTTAAACGTTCAACTTTAAACGTTCACCCTTAAACGTGAAACCTTAAACGATCAACCTTAAACGTGAAACCTTATACGTGAAACCTTAAACGTGAAACCTTAAACGTTCAACCTTAAACGTGAAACCTTAAACGTGAAACCTTAAACGTTCCACATTAAATGTGCAACCTTAAACGTACAACCTTAAACGTTCAACCTTAAA
The DNA here is from genome assembly GCA_036925085.1 of Brachycybe producta. Taxonomy (NCBI): domain Eukaryota; kingdom Metazoa; phylum Arthropoda; class Diplopoda; order Playtdesmida; family Andrognathidae; genus Brachycybe; species Brachycybe producta. Next base: position 88,830 of record JAUPFP010000119.1, on the reverse strand, counting down.
CGTGAAACCTTAAACGTTCAACCTTAATTGTTCAACCTTAAACTTTCAACCTTAAACGTTCAACCTTAAACGTGAAACCTTAAATGTGAAACCTTAAATGTGAAACCTTAAACGTGAAACCTTTAACGTTCAACCTTAAACGTTCAACCTTAAACGTTCAACCTTAAACGTTCAACCTTAAATGTTTAACCTTAAACGTTCAACCTTAAACTTTCAACCTTAACAGTTCAACCTTAAACGTGAAACTTTAAACGTGAAACCTTAAACGTGAAACCTTTAACGTTCAACCTTAAACGTTCAACCTTAAAAGTTCAACCTTAAATGTTCAACCTTAAATGTTCAACCTTAAATGTTCAACCTTAAATGTTCAACCTTAAACTTTCAACCTTAAAAGTTCAACCTTAAACGTGAAACCTTAAACGTAAAACCTTAAACGTGAAACCTTAAACGTGAAACCTTTAACGTTCAACCTTAAATGTTCAACCTTAAACGTACAACGTTAAACGTTCAACCTTAAACTTTCAACCTTAAACGTGAAACCTTAAACGTTCAACCTTAAACGTTCAACCTTAAACGTTCAACCTTAAACGTTCAACCTTAAACTTTCAAACTTAAACTTTCAACCTTAAACATGAAACCTTAAACGTGAAACCTTAAACGTGAAACCTTAAACACTCAACCTTAAACGTGAAACCTTAAACGTGAAACCTTAAACGTGAAACCTTAAACGTGAAACCTTAAACGTGAAACCTTAAATGTGAAACCTTAAACGTGAAACCTTAAATGTTCAACCTTAAACGTTCAACCGTAAACATTCAACCTTAAACGTTCAACCTTAAACGTTCAAACTTAAACGTTCAACCTTAAACGTAAAACTTTAAACGTTCAACCTTAACTGTGAAACCTTAAACGTGAAACCTTAAACGTGAAACCTTAAACATTCAACTTTAAACGTGAAACCTTAAACTTTCAACCTTAAACGTGAAAAATTAAACGTGAAACCTTAAACGTGAAACCTTAAACGTAAAACCTTAAACGTGAAACCTTAAACGTGAAATTTTAAATGTTCAACTTTAAACATTCAACATTAAACGTGAAACCTTAAACGTTCAACCTTAAAAGTTCAACCTTAAATGTTCAACCTTAAACGTACAACGTTAAACGTTCAACCTTAAACGTTCAACCTTAAACGTTCAACCTTAAACGTGAAACCTTAAACGTGAAATCTTAAACGTGAAACCTTAAACGTGAAACCTTAAACGTGAAACCTTAAACATGAAACCTTAAACGTGAAACCTTAAATGTTCAACTTTAAACGTTCAACCTTAAACGTTCAACCTTAAACGTTCAACCTTACACGTTCATCCTTAAACGTTCAACCTTAAATGTGAAACATTAAACGTTCAACCTTAAACGTTCAACCTTAAACGTTCAACCTTAAACGTTCAACCTTAAACGTTCAACCTTAAACGTTCAACCTTAAATGTTCAACCTTAAACTTTCAACCTTAAACGTGAAACCTTAAACATTCATCCTTAAACTTGAAACCTTATACGTGAAACCTTAAACGTTCAACCTTAAATGTTCAACCTTAAACGTGAAACCTTAATCGTTCAACCTTAAAAGTGAAACCTTAAACGTGAAAAATTAAATGTTCTGCCTTAAACGTTCAACCTTAAATGTTCAACCTTAAAGTTACAACGTTAAACGTTCAACCTTAAACGTTCAACCTTAAACATTCAACCTTAAACGTGAAACCTTAAACATGAAACCTTAAACGTGAAACCTTAAACGTGAAACCTTAAACGTGAAACCTTAAACGTGAAACCTTAAACGTTCAACCTTAAACGTTCATCAACGGACGAATGTCCGCCGAACAAGACGAGGAATTCACGGTAAATACCCGATGGATCTTACCGTAGATAAACCGCGCGCGAAGCACCGGCCGACATGCTGGAAAACATGACGGAACAGGACGGTGTTGGAGACGGTGAAAACCCACCGGAAACCCCCACCCTCCACGCGGTAACTTCCCCACAATGTATTATTAAAGAATAATAACAAAGACATGGACACCAGTGGTAGAGTGAAAATAAACAAATATATAATTTATTCACATCAGAATAAATGAATAAAAACACTCACTAGAAGTGAAGACAATTGATGCAATTTGATTATGAATCTCCTGGCTAATTCAGCCAGGAGAAAGAGAGGTCATTAACCTCTAGCTCACAAAGGAAAAGATGAGTGGTGGCCATCTTGACCACCTGCTGATTTGAAGAGAGCAGCACACAACAAAGACCGTGCACTCAGCATAAGGGTTTCACTTCCACTGTCCAGTATACAATGGCCGCCGCCATTATATACACCCCCAGGATGCTCCACCTGGGGGAGGACAGGGACCCTTGCTTGCCATTTTGTCGTCTGCTTGGCAATGAATTTGACAAGTGCCTAGCAGACGACATGGGTTTTAGTTCTGCACCCCAAAAGAGCAGAACTGGGTCGTCACAATCCTCTCAACTTCCCTGATCCGCCCCGGGATCAGGTCGGCTGAGCCAGTAAGGATTGCGCCCATGACCCCCACTCAGTTTCAGACTGATTTCTTCGGTGGTGGATTCATCGGAGCCACCATCCACTCCGACATCCACCAACGTATCCACCACGAACACATCCGGGTGTTTCTCCACCCGAGACCGAGATCAAAATCAGTCCCCCTGAGTCTTAACGCCTCTTGCTGTCGAAACGCTTCAACGGCAAGAGTGTCAAGTTGCGGACTCTGACGAAGAGTCTGACTTGTTAGAAGGTCTACGAGGGCGGCCGCGGGATCGGACACGCTACCTCGTAGGGGGTGGGTGACAAATTCTCCCACCATTCCTTCTAAGTCGCAGCCAAGGAGACGCTGGACGTATGGGGCCGCGAGCTGGGCTATACGTACGAGCCCAGCTCCTGTCCCCACCACGTCTAGAACAGCAAAGCATCTCCTTACCGGGTTGACGACCAGCAACACCGGATAGTCCGTACTGCCAAATGCCAGCACATAACGCATGGCAAATGACGGGAACGACGGCGTCCACGGAACTGGGAGTGGCTCCCCCAGACGATAGTATCCGTGGTATTGGTACCCCTCCATTCCCGGCTGGTCCTGCCACAGACCAAGCCGGTTATTCAGAAAGACCTCTCCTTCTGAATACGGAGGCTCCGCACCAAAGCGTCGACCCTCGCCCTCGGGCTCAGGAGACTTGGCTCTTTCTTCCGGTCCTAGGGCCGCAAAGACCCCATCATTGGGACCAGGAGAGAAGGGTGTCCTTCCCATGAAAGGCACGGGACCACGTTTGGCGGGAACGTCACTTTTCCCTGCCGGGCTGCCCCCACCGCTAGGTAACGGTGAGCTGACCCGGTGGAGAGTTCCCACCGACCGAACTAACGAGTTCGGTACCGCCACCACCTTCGGGGAGGATGAAGGTATACCGAGAACAACGTCTCGCATGGACCTATCATCCATCCGCGCCGTCGTGCTATGACGGGTATGGTGCGGTTGGCTCCCGGCCGACACGGCCGCACCGTGTCGGGACTCCTCCTCCTCGGTCCCGATACTTCCAACACCACCAGTCCCCTGGGACACACGGGTGGAAGCTTTCGGACCTCCCTTCTTCTCATGATGGGCCTTCTTGCCCTTCTTTTTCTTCTTTTTCTTTTTCTTCTTTTCATGAGAAGAAGGTTCACCGTGCTGTGAGCTGGACGCACCGAAGCTCACAGACTTACCGGGCCGGTCAGTCTTAGGAGGGTGGTTAGCCCCCTTCGATTGACCGGACTTACTAGTCGCAGACTTTCTAGCCGAAGCTGTACTAGTCTTTGAACTAGCTCCCGTAGCCGAACCGACGGTCGAGGATGCTCGTGTCGCCACGAAGCGTCCCTTTCCGTCCCGGGGAAGATTTCTCTTCTCTGGGGCAAGGGTCGGCTGACCCTTGCCACCAACAGGTTTAACTGCCACACCTTGGTGAGGTGCCTTGGCAGCTTGTATCGCCCCCCTCTGGGCGATACGCTGTTGGCCAGCGGCCGTGGTGGCACTCGCAATAGGAGTGGCACCAACTCCGACGGGAGGTTCCCCTGTACTGAGCGGGTTCCTGGCATCAGCTTCCCGCAGGGGCAGAAACTGAGAGGCCTGGAGCTCAAACTCCCGATGGCGTGCAGCCTTCTTGTCCCGCAGGACAAGGGCAGCACATCTGGCCGCTTGTGCCTGGTGGTACCGCAAGCGGTCCTCCTGGCTCCACTTTCCTTTGGGAAAGCCGGCCGGACCTCCACGAGAGGTCTTAGCCTTCTTTCCCACCGGATTACTGGCCAAAGGTGGGGTGAAGGGGCGGGGACATTTCTGTCCCTGACCACCACCACCACTGGCGTGAGCGCTCTTCCACGGAGCGGGTGGAGAAGGCTGATTGGCCTTCTTTTCCGCTCTTCGGTCCCTCTTGGGAGTTGCAGACTGCCAGCTTGAACAGCCAGCCTCCGCTTCGGTTGGTCCCGAAACCGGAGGCTGACCAACAGGCCAGGCAGCACCAGCAGCTCCCTCAGGATGAGCTGGCGACACAGGGAGAAGACCCACTGCCGGCGTAAACTTCGCCAAGGCAGCCTTCGTCCTCTCCAACTGTGCCTCCCTCTTCGCCAGGGCTTTCATCCTGGCGGTGTACCGAGCAGCTCCGGACTTCTTTTTGGATTTAGAACCGTCCTTACGGAACTGCTGGGTAGGGTACTCCCCAACGAAGTAGCGTTTCCCATCCGACGCCAGGAAACCACCTGACGCCGTTTGGTACTGCGTGGCTTCATCCTGCCTTTCCAGACAGGCCACTTCCGTCTCCCCAACAGGGTCGACCGGAATTGGACTGCCTTTCCAGGCTGGAGTACCCTCCTGGGATCCGGTCACAGACCGTTTACCCAGGGAGCCTGACCCTCTCCCTTCAGACTCCGAAGAGTCCTCTGAAGAGAGGATCCGTTGGCCTCGCCACTCGCCACATCATCTTCCATGGTGTTCATCTCCGCCTCCCTGTCTATGACCAGGGTTCCCTCCAAGGAGGCATCCCTGCTTCCCTCAGCCAGGCTAGCCAATTCTAGCCGACCTTGGTCCGACGGAGGATCACACTTCGCCAAAGAGGTAGCTGCCAAACCGGTGGCCACCTCCTCGACGGGCGTGCTGGCCCGCACCGGCTCACCAACCGCCGGGATCTCCATGGCTCCCAACCTAATGGTCGCCCCTCGGAGAACCCACGGTGGGAGGCGGTGTCAACCATCCCCAAACAGACCCATAGTATAGAGGGGTCCGAGGGGACGGCTGGGTCACCACAGCATCATCAGCCAATAGCAGACCCAAAGGTCCGCCGTCGGCCAAGTCAGCTATGGCCCGACCCAAAAAGTCCGGGGAGCAAGCGGCATCCGACTCCAACAGCTCTGCATCCCCCGGATGCAACGAGCTGAGAGAGGAGGAACCGCTGCCACCCCCGCCAGTTTCTTCCTTCTCTGCCGTGGCTACCTGAAAAAGATCAAAAAACATGGTAAGTATTTGACCTACTACGGTAGGAAACATTTTCCACGGACCAAAACCGGGAAAAAATGTTTTCCGGCCGGGCAGGTACCGTGGTACACGGCCAAAGCCGTCCCCAACGGTAATTGCACGGTCGGAACCGGCCAAAAACATTTTTGGTCGGTCCAAATTTCGTAATTTTACGTTCGGTAACTTGGGCGGTGATTTCCACGGTAAATCACCGTAGGAAATCCCGTATCCACCGTGCATATCCCGTGATCCACGGCAAAAACCGTCCTTCACGGGAATCGCATGGTCGGAATCGGCCAAACCAGTGTTTGGACCGTCCAAACCTGGCACCGACACTTCAGGTTCGTTGGGGAGTGATTTGCACGGACAATTACCGTGCAAAATCACTTTCCGTCCGTTAGAACACCGTGGATCACGGTCAAAACCGTTTTCCACGGTGGTTTCACAGACAGAACCGTGCAAAAACACCCTTTCACCGTCCAAACTCCGTAGAACTTGGTCATCACCAAGTTCCACGGCGTTCGGGCGGCAAATCCATCGGCGGTAGCATCACCGTCAAAATTGTTACGGTGATGCCTCCACCAAAACCACGTGTTCAAGCGGTCAATGACCGCTTGACACACCCAAAAGCAATAAAAGAATACTGCCAAAGGGCAGGAAAAGGAAATTCCCCTTTGGGGACTTACTTCTTGTTTTGAAGCATCCAATTGTCCTGAGTTTTTGCCTTTTCGTCGGTGAAATACACGTTTTTTCACAAAAATAGCGGCAAACGTCCGTCTTTTTTTTAATTTAACGACAAGATGGCGTATAGCCGCTAGTTTCACCAACGGAATGGCTAACAGCGGCGGCTTGGCGGCTGACATAACATTAGCCGCCTCCATTGCTGTTACCATAGGGATTCTACCGTCGTCTGCCACAATAGGAGCAGATACACGGCCTGAATCTCTATGGAAAGACTCAGGAGAGAGATCTTTAGGGGAAATTTCTACTGCAGACTCCTCTTTGAGTTTGCAGCTTGGAATTGTGGATTTCTCCACCCAGCTCCCCCTGAACAACCGCCATCTGTCCGTGACAGACAGGCGGCGCCCAGTCCAGGGGTCACTGCGCTCCCAATCCTTATTTCCCCAATTCAAGTCATCATCCCACAACAGAGAATGACCTGCTCTCTCCCACCAGGACAGGGACTTCCAAAGTCCCTGCACCACCCTGGTGCCAATTGGAGCTCCAGAGGAAGCTTGCATAACCTCAAAGGCCCTGGGTTTCCTCGGACGGAGGTAATACAGGGGCCGAGGTGCTTCCTCTGCCTCAGAGTCAGTTGACTCCACCACCAAGCTAGGCTGGCCAGAAGGTCCTGGAGAGACATCATCCCTCCTTTCACTTCTAGCTGACCCAGACTCAGCATCACTGGACCCTTCAGAGTTCGATGAGGTTTCAGAGCCACCTAGGCCATCTTCCTCACGAACCCCACATGTGGGTAGGTACGGCTTCAAGTTATCCACATGAAACCGGTCCCGCACCTTCCGACCATACCCATCTACGAATTCTATCTCGTAGACCAGGTCGGAAACCTGCCGGACCACCGTACCCAGTTCAGCCTTGTAAGCGAAATTCCACTTCTTGGCTTGACCGAGCTTCCCAGCCATGTCCCTTATCCAGACCTTATTACCAGGCTGGTATCGGGGTGGCTCCACCCGGCCGGCGTCATACCGACTCTTTTGTCTGGCTTGAGCGGCCGCCAAATTTTGACGAGCACGCTCCTCCACGGCTTGCTGGTCGGGCAAGTCACGGACCGGACCGTTAGGAAGGAGATTGTCAATCCCCAACCTAGGCTCACGACCAAACAACAATTGGTACGGAGACACTACCGTGCTCTCCTGCACCGCAGTGTTGTAGGCCCACACGGCGGGCCGCAATTTTTCCCACCAATCACGTTGGTCCTTGAGGGGATCAAGGTAACGTTTGATGGTTTCCATCACGGTCTTGTTCGTACGCTCCGTAAGCCCATTAGCTTGCGGATGGTACACCGTCATGAAGTGCTGCGCTATATTATAGCGCTCCCAGAACTTTCGCAAAATCTTGCTACAGAACTGGGATCCACGATCCGAGATGAGAGTAGTCGGAGTGCCATACACCGACAAGATCTCATCTTTCAGAAACTTGACAACACAAGCGGCCGTAGCCCTTCGTACTGCCTTTGCCACGCCATACCGGGTGAAGTAATCCACCATAATCAGTACATATGTGACTCCACCCACGGACGCGGGAAAAGGCCCAACGAAGTCCATTCCCCAGGCATGAACCGGGTACTCAGGAACTATGGGTTGCAAGAATCCTTGAGCTCTTGCGAACTGTCGTACTCCCTGACACACTAAGCATGACAACATACTCCACCGTGTCACGTTTCATACCTAACCAGTAGAAACGAGTACGCATCCGTTGGTAGGTCTTGTACACTCCGAAGTGACCAGCTTCGGAGCTATCGTGCAACTTCCGCAAGCAGAAGGCTTGACACGACCTCGGCACCACCAACACAGTTCTCGTACGATCCTGAATGGATTTGATGGCATACAACAGTTTGTCTGCCACCACGAACTTGAACCTTAAGTTCGAGTCGGGGTCGGTGGAGAGCTCACGCTTCACCTTAGAGCACCAACTGTCGTTGGCCTGCTCCATAACCCAATCCACCTCAGACCGGATCCGGTAAATGACCTCACCCACGTCGGCTTCGACGTGTTCAGGCAAAAAAGGATCAACAACTTCATTCACCGGATACCGACTCAGACAGTCAGCATCCTCGTGAAGTTTCCCCTTCTTGAACTGAATCTTATACCGGTACTCCTGCAACTGCATTTGCCAACGCCCCAACCTGCCTTGCAGTTTTTTGGCAGTCTGCAAATGACAGAGCGCATGGTGATCTGTTACGATCACAAAGTCCCGGTTAAAGATGTAAGGTCGGAATTTACCCACGGCAAACATGATCGCCAAGCATTCCTGCTCGGTGACACTATACCGTGTTTCCGGTCCCTTCATGAGACGGCTAGCGTAGGCCAGAACCCGAGGAGCCTTGTCCTCAGGTAGCTTATGGGATACTACGACACCTAGACCGTACCCACTAGCATCGGTGTGAATTAACCCCTCACCACGTGGCTCGTACATGGTGAGCACCGGTGCTTCGGTTAAAAATGCCTTTAACCGTTCGAAAGCTAGACCACACTGTTCCGACCAGTCAAAGGACGCATCCTTCCTGGTCAGATCATGCAGTGGTCTTGCGATCTTGGCAAAGTCCTTGATGAACCTACGGTAGTAGCCGGCCAGTCCAAGAAAACTTCGGACGGCGGTCACCGTTGTAGGGACATCGAACTCCTCGACTGCTCTTACGAGTCCCGGGTCCGGAGCAACTCCCTCGGCACTCACAATGTGACCGAGATATTTGACTTTGTCAAAACCGAAGAAACATTTCTTCGGCTGGAGTTTCAGCTCTGCCCCTCGTAACAGTCTCAGGACAGTACTCAAGCATTCGAGAAACTGCTCAAAGGTGCTCCCAAAGACGATAATATCGTCTAGGTACACCAAGCAGCTCTCCCACTTGTGTCCCGCCAACAAGAGGTCTAACGCTCTTTGCATAGTGGCAGGAGCATTGCAGAGTCCGAAAGGCATTTTTCGAAACTCAAACAGACCTTGAGAGCAAATGAATGCTGTCTTCTCAATGTCTTGCTCCGCCATCCTGACCTGCCAGTACCCACTAGCAAGGTCTAGGGTTGCGAAATACTTAGCTCCAGCAAGTGAATCGAGGGCATCATCGATGCGAGGTAACGGGTACTGATCCGCCTTAGTTTGGGCATTCAGTCGCCGATAGTCCACGCAAAAACGAAAGCCACCATCCTTCTTGCGAACAAGCAAGATAGGGCTCGCGTAAGGACTATGCGAATGTTGGATTACCCCTGCATCCAACATCTTCGCTACCTCTTCTCTCTCGATTGCACGAGCCGCCGGAGCGGTTCTTCGCAAACCTTCACGCACCGGAGGTAACCCACCAGTATCAATAGTGTGTTCGACGAGCGGGGTTTCCCCCAGCTCTGTATAATCGAACGCAAAATGATCACGGCGTTCCAGCAGGAACTCCCGAAGGTGTGCCGCCTCCTCAGGCTTCAGACTAGGTCCGATTTTAAGGCACTCTTCGAGAGTGGGCTTGACTTCCGCATTGAGGATCCGGCGACCTTTCTTGGTTGCCCCTCTCAACTTAGGCGGAAGCCCCCCTGGTCGACCATCTGACTGAGTGGGGTCTCCCCCTCTCAACTTAGATGGAACGTCCAGTCCCACCACTAGGGCTGCCTCCACAGCTTGAGCTGTCGCCACACCCTCCCCTGTTTCCAGGGCAATGGGTACGTCGGCGACGTTCTCAAGCCAAATGTCGTAAGAGCCTTTCTCTGTGGCTTCGGCGATTCCTGCCACTGCCAACAGACCACGGCCTCCTAAGGCTTTACGATGGGGCTCAACGAGAAGCAGCTGTCCAGGGCCAGCATGCTCTATCAAGCTCACGGAAACTACCTTCCGCTCATGAGCTGATAACCATACGTTCTGCAACAGTCGCAGGGAACAAACTTCCCCGCTCCTAATTGGAGAACTGGTCTCGGCAAGCGTGGGTGACACAATGTCAACCCACCCATCCACCTTTTCAGGCTCCGCAGGCATACCTTCCGGAACCCCGCAAGGAGGGAGTAGCACCGGATCCACAGAATCGTGCAGCCTCGCCAACGCCTCCACCACCGAGTTCGGAAGTTGTACCGAAGTACCCTGCAAAGCCTGAACGGCCAGTGCGGCATGAAGAGCATCTGGATGTGCATTCCAGATGTCTTCCCGGAAATAAACTTCAACTTCAAATTGAACTTCAAATTAAACTTTAAATTCAACTTCAAATTCAACTTCAAATTCAACTTCAAATTCAACTTCAACTTCAACTTCAATTTCAAAAGGAGCTTCAACTTTAACTTCAACTTTAAATACAACTTCAAATTCAACTTCAAATTCAACTTCAAATTCAACTTCAAATTCAACTTCAAATTCAACTTCAAATTCAACTTCAAATTCAACTTCAAATTGAACTTTAAATTAAACTTCAAATTGAACTTCAAATTCAACTTCAAGTTCAACTTCAAATTCAACTTCAAATTCAACTTCAACTTCAAATTCAACTTCAACTTCAAATTCAACTTCAAATTCAACTTCAAGTCCAACTTCAAATTCAACTTCAAGTTCAACTTCAAATTCAACTTCAAATTCAACTTCAAATTCAACTTCAAATTTAACTTCAAATTCAACTTCAAATTCAACTTCAAATTCAACTTCAAATTCAACTTCAAATTCAACTTCAAATTCAACTTCAAATTCAACTTCAAATTCAACTTCAAATTCAACTTCAAATTCAACTTCAAATTCAACTTCAAATTCAACTTCAAATTCAACTTCAAATTCAACTTCAAATTCAACTTCAAATTCAACTTCAAATTCTACTTCAAATTCAACTTCAAATTCAACTTCAAATTGAACTTTAAATTCAACTTCAAATTCAACTTCAAATTCAACTTCAAATTCAACTTCAAATTGAACTTCATATTCAACTTCAAGTTCAACTTCAAATTCAACTTCAAATTCAACTTCAACTTCGAATTCAACTTCAAATTCAACTTCAAATTCAACTTCAAACTCAAATTCCACTTCAACTTTAACTTTAACTTTAATTTCGACTTTAAATTTAACTTCAATTTCAAAAGAAGCTTCAACTTTAACTTCAACTTCAAATACAACTTCAAATTCAACTTCAAAATCTACTTCAAATTCAACTTCAAATTCCACTTCAACTTCAATTTCTACTTTAATTTCAACTTCAATTTCAACTTCAATTTCAACTTCAATTTCAACTTCAATTTCAACTTCAATTTCAACTTCAATTTCAACTTCAACTTCAACTTCAACTTCAACTTCAAATTGAACTTCAAATTCAACTTCAAATTCAACTTCAAATTCAACTTCAAATTCAACTTCAAATTCAACTTCAAATTCTACTTCAAATTCAACTTCAAATTGAACTTCAAATTGAACTTTAAATTGAACTTCAAAATGAACTTCAAATTGAACTTCAAATTGAACTTCAAGTTCAACTTCAAATTCAACTTCAAATTCAACTTCAACTTCAAATTCAACTTCAAATTCAACTTCAAGTTCAACTTCAATTTCAACTTCAATTTCAACTTCAACTTCACCTTCAACTTCAACTTCAAATTCAACTTCAAATTTAACTTCAAATTCAACTTCAAATTCAACTTCAAATTCAACTTCAAATTCAACTTCAAATTCAACTTCAAATTCAACTTCAAAATCTACTTCAAGTTCAACTTCAAATTCAACTTCAAATTCAACTTCAAATTCAACTTCAAATTCCACTTCAACTTCAACTTCAAATTCAACTTCAAATTCAACTTCAAATTCAACTTCAAATTCAACTTCAAATTCAACTTTAACTTTAACTTCAATTTCAAAAGGAGCTTCAACTTTAACTTCAACTTCAAATACAACTTCAAATTCAACTTCAAATTCAACTTCAAAATCTACTTCAAATTCAACTTCAAATTCCACTTCAACTTCAACTTCAATTTCAACTTCAACTTCAACTTCAACTTCAACTTCAAATTCAACTTCAAATTTAACTTCAAATTCAACTTCAAATTCAACTTCAAATTCAACTTCAAATTCAACTTCAAATTCAACTTCAAATTGAACTTCAAATTGAACTTTAAATTGAACTTCAAATTGAACTTCATATTCAACTTCAACTTCAAATTCAACTTCAAATTCAACTTCAAATTCAACTTCAAATTCAACTTCAAATTCAACTTCAAATTCAACTTCAAATTCAACTTCAAATTCAACTTCAAATTCAACTTCAAATTCAACTTCAAATTCAACTTCAAATTCAACTTCAAATTCAACTTCAAATTCAACTTCAAATTCAACTTCAAATTCAACTTCAAATTCAACTTCAAATTCAACTTCAAATTCAACTTCAAATTCTACTTCAAATTCAACTTCAAATTCAACTTCAAATTGAACTTTAAATTCAACTTCAAATTCAACTTCAAATTCAACTTCAAATTGAACTTTAAATTGAACTTCAAATTGAACTTCATATTCAACTTCAAGTTCAACTTCAAATTCAACTTCAAATTCAACTTCAACTTCAAATTCAACTTCAAATTCAACTTCAAATTCAACTTCAAATTCAACTTCAAATTCTACTTCAAATTCAACTTCAAATTCAACTTCAAATTGAACTTTAAATTCAACTTCAAATTCAACTTCAAATTCAACTTAAAATTCAACTTCAAATTCAACTTCAAATTCAACTTCAAATTCAACTTCAAATTGAACTTTAAATTGAACTTCAAATTGAACTTCAAATTCAACTTCAAGTTCAACTTCAAATTCAACTTCGAATTCAACTTCAAATTCAACTTCAAAATCAACTTCAAATTCAACATCAAATTCAACTTCAAATTCAACTCCAAATTCAACTTCAAATTCAACTTCAAATTCAACTTCAAATTGAACTTCAAATTGAACTTTAAATTGAACTTCAAATTGAACTTCAAATTGAACTTCAAGTTCAACTTCAAATTCAACTTCAAATTCAACTTCAACTTCAAATTCTACTTCAAATTCAACTTCAAGTTCAACTTCAAATTCAACTTCAAATTCAACTTCAAATTCAACTTCAAAATCTACTTCAATTTCAACTTCAACTTCAACTTCAACTTCAACTTCAAATTTAACTTCAAATTTAACTTCAAATTCAACTTCAAATTCAACTTCAAATTCAACTTCAAATTCAACTTCAAATTCAACTTCAAATTCAACTTCAAATTCAACTTCAAATTCTACTTCAAATTCAACTTCAAATTCTACTTCAAATTCAACTTCAAATTCAACTTCAAATTCAACTTCAAATTGAACTTTAAATTGAACTTCAAATTGAACTTTAAATTGAACTTCAAATTGAACTTCAAATTCAACTTCAAGTTCAACTTCAAATTCAACTTCAAATTCAACTTCAAATTCAACTTCAAAATCAACTTCAAATTGAACTTCAAATTCAACTTCAAATTCAACTTCAAACTCAACTTCAACTTCAATTTCTACTTTAATTTCAACTTCAATTTCAACTTCAATTTCAACTTCAATTTCAACTTCAATTTCAACTTCAATTTCAACTTCAACTTCAACTTCAACTTCAACTTCAACTTCAAATTCAACTTCAAATTCAACTTCAAATTGAACTTCAAATTGAACTTTAAATTGAACTTCAAATTGAACTTCAAATTCAACTTCAAGTTCAACTTCAAATTCAACTTCAAATTCAACTTCAAATTCAACTTCAAAGTCAACTTCAAATTCAACTTCAAATTCAACTTCAAATTCAACTTCAAACTCAACTTCAAATTTAACTTCAAATTCAACTTCAAATTCAACTTCAAATTCAACTTCAAATTCAACTTCAAATTCAAATTCCACTTCAACTTTAACTTTAACTTTATTTTCAACTTTAACTTTAACTTCAACTTCAACTTCAATTTCAAAAGGAGCTTCAACTTTAACTTCAACTTCAAATACAACTTCAAATTCAACTTCAAAATCTACTTCAAATTCAACTTCAAATTCAACTTCAAATTCAACTTCAAATTCAACTTCAAATTCAACTTCAAATTCAACTTCAAATTGAACTTCAAATTGAACTTTAAATTGAACTTCAAATTCAACTTCAAATTCAACTTCAAGTTCAACTTCAAATTCAACTTCAAATTCAACTTCAACTTCAAATTCAACTTCAAATTCAACTTCAAGTTCAACTTCAAATTCAACTTCAAGTTCAACTTCAAATTCAACTTAAATTCAACTTCAAATTCAACTTCAAATTCAACTTCAAATTCAACTTCAAATTCAACTTCAAATTCAACTTCAAATTCAACTTCAAATTCAACTTCAAATTCAACTTCAAATTCAACTTCAAATTCAACTTCAAATTCAACTTCAAATTCAACTTCAAATTCAACTTCAAATTCAACTTCAAATTCAACTTCAAATTCAACTTCAAATTCAACTTCAAATTCAACTTCAAATTCAACTTCAAATTCAACTTCAAATTCAACTTCAAATTCAACTTCAAATTCAACTTCAAATTCAACTTCAAATTCAACTTCAAATTCAACTTCAAATTCAACTTCAAATTCTACTTCAAATTCAACTTCAAATTCAACTTCAAATTGAACTTTAAATTCAACTTCAAATTCAACTTCAAATTCAACTTCAAATTCAACTTCAAATTCAACTTCAAATTCAACTTCAAATTGAACTTTAAATTGAACTTCAAATTGAACTTCATATTCAACTTCAACTTCAAATTCAACTTCAAATTCAACTTCAAAATCAACTTCAAATTCAACTTCAAATTCTACTTCAAATTCAACTTCAAATTCAACTTCAAATTGAACTTTAAATTCAACTTCAAATTCAACTTCAAATTCAACTTCAAATTCAACTTCAAATTCAACTTCAAATTCAACTTCAAATTGAACTTTAAATTGAACTTCAAATTGAACTTCAAATTCAACTTCAAGTTCAACTTCAAATTCAACTTCAAATTCAACTTCAACTTCAAATTCAACTTCAAATTCAACTTCAAGTTCAACTTCAAATTCAACTTCAAATTCAACTTCAAATTCTACTTCAAATTCAACTTCAAATTCAACTTCAAATTGAACTTTAAATTCAACTTCAAATTCAATTTCAAATTCAACTTCAAATTCAACTTCAAATTCAACTTCAAATTCAACTTCAAATTCAACTTCAAATTGAACTTTAAATTGAACTTCAAATTGAACTTCATATTCAACTTCAACTTCAAATTCAACTTCAAATTCAACTTCAAATTCAACTTCAAATTCAACTTCAAATTAAACTTCAAATTCAACTTCAAATTCAACTTCAAATTCAACTTCAAATTCAACTTCAAATTCAACTTCAAATTCAACTTCAAATTCAACTTCAAATTCAACTTCAAATTCAACTTCAAATTCAACTTCAAATTCAACTTCAAATTCAACTTCAAATTCAACTTCAAATTCAACTTCAAATTCAACTTCAAATTCAACTTCAAATTCAACTTCAAATTCTACTTCAAATTCAACTTCAAATTCAACTTCAAATTGAACTTTAAATTCAACTTCAAATTCAACTTCAAATTCAACTTCAAATTGAACTTTAAATTGAACTTCAAATTGAACTTCATATTCAACTTCAAGTTCAACTTCAAATTCAACTTCAAATTCAACTTCAACTTCAAATTCAACTTCAAATTCAACTTCAAATTCAACTTCAAATTCAACTTCAAATTCTACTTCAAATTCAACTTCAAATTCAACTTCAAATTGAACTTTAAATTCAACTTCAAATTGAACTTCAAATTCAACTTCAAATTCAACTTCAAATTCAACTTCAAATTGAACTTCAAATTGAACTTTAAATTGAACTTCAAATTGAACTTCAAATTCAACTTCAAGTTCAACTTCAAATTCAACTTCGAATTCAACTTCAAATTCAACTTCAAAATCAACTTCAAATTCAACATCAAATTCAACTTCAAATTCAACTCCAAATTCAACTTCAAATTCAACTTCAAATTCAACTTCAAATTGAACTTCAAATTGAACTTCAAATTGAACTTTAAATTGAACTTCAAATTGAACTTCAAATTGAACTTCAAGTTCAACTTCAAATTCAACTTCAAATTCAACTTCAACTTCAAATTCTACTTCAAATTCAACTTCAAGTTCAACTTCAAATTCAACTTCAAATTCAACTTCAAATTCAACTTCAAAATCTACTTCAAATTCAACTTCAAATTCCACTTCAACTTCAATTTCTACTTTAATTTCAACTTCAATTTCAACTTCAATTTCAACTTCAATTTCAACTTCAACTTCAACTTCAACTTCAACTTCAAATTCAACTTCAAATTTAACTTCAAATTCAACTTCAAATTCAACTTCAAATTCAACTTCAAATTCAACTTCAAATTCAACTTCAAATTGAACTTCAAATTGAACTTTAAATTGAACTTCAAATTGAACTTCATATTCAACTTCAACTTCAAATTCAACTTCAAATTCAACTTCAAATTCAACTTCAAATTCAACTTCAAATTCAACTTCAAATTCAACTTCAAATTCAACTTCAAATTCAACTTCAAATTCAACTTCAAATTCAACTTCAAATTCAACTTCAAATTCAACTTCAAATTCAACTTCAAATTCAACTTCAAATTCAACTTCAAATTCAACTTCAAATTCAACTTCAAATTCAACTTCAAATTCAACTTCAAATTCAACTTCAAATTCAACTTCAAATTCAACTTCAAATTCAACTTCAAATTCTACTTCAAATTCAACTTCAAATTCAACTTCAAATTGAACTTTAAATTCAACTTCAAATTCAACTTCAAATTCAACTTCAAATTGAACTTTAAATTGAACTTCAAATTGAACTTCATATTCAACTTCAAGTTCAACTTCAAATTCAACTTCAAATTCAACTTCAACTTCAAATTCAACTTCAAATTCAACTTCAAATTCAACTTCAAATTCAACTTCAAATTCTACTTCAAATTCAACTTCAAATTCAACTTCAAATTGAACTTTAAATTCAACTTCAAATTCAACTTCAAATTCAACTTCAAATTCAACTTCAAATTGAACTTTAAATTGAACTTCAAATTGAACTTCAAATTCAACTTCAAGTTCAACTTCAAATTCAACTTCGAATTCAACTTCAAATTCAACTTCAAAATCAACTTCAAATTCAACATCAAATTCAACTTCAAATTCAACTCCAAATTCAACTTCAAATTCAACTTCAAATTCAACTTCAAATTGAACTTCAAATTGAACTTTAAATTGAACTTCAAATTGAACTTCAAATTGAACTTCAAGTTCAACTTCAAATTCAACTTCAAATTCAACTTCAACTTCAAATTCTACTTCAAATTCAACTTCAAGTTCAACTTCAAATTCAACTTCAATTTCAACTTCAACTTCAACTTCAACTTCAACTTCAAATTCAACTTCAAATTTAACTTCAAATTCAACTTCAAATTCAACTTCAAATTCAACTTCAAATTCAACTTCAAATTCAACTTCAAATTGAACTTCAACTTCAATTTCTACTTTAATTTCAACTTCAATTTCAACTTCAATTTCAACTTCAATTTCAACTTCAACTTCAACTTCAACTTCAACTTCAAATTCAACTTCAAATTTAACTTCAAATTCAACTTCAAATTCAACTTCAAATTCAACTTCAAATTCAACTTCAAATTCAACTTCAAATTGAACTTCAAATTGAACTTTAAATTGAACTTCAAATTGAACTTCATATTCAACTTCAACTTCAAATTCAACTTCAAATTCAACTTCAAATTCAACTTCAAATTCAACTTCAAATTCAACTTCAAATTCAACTTCAAATTCAACTTCAAATTCAACTTCAAATTCAACTTCAAATTCAACTTCAAATTCAACTTCAAATTCAACTTCAAATTCAACTTCAAATTCAACTTCAAATTCAACTTCAAATTCAACTTCAAATTCAACTTCAAATTCAACTTCAAATTCAACTTCAAATTCAACTTCAAATTCAACTTCAAATTCAACTTCAAATTCAACTTCAAATTCAACTTCAAATTCAACTTCAAATTCTACTTCAAATTCAACTTCAAATTCAACTTCAAATTGAACTTTAAATTCAACTTCAAATTCAACTTCAAATTCAACTTCAAATTGAACTTTAAATTGAACTTCAAATTGAACTTCATATTCAACTTCAAGTTCAACTTCAAATTCAACTTCAAATTCAACTTCAACTTCAAATTCAACTTCAAATTCAACTTCAAATTCAACTTCAAATTCAACTTCAAATTCAACTTCAAATTCTACTTCAAATTCAACTTCAAATTCAACTTCAAATTGAACTTTAAATTCAACTTCAAATTCAACTTCAAATTCATCTTCAAATTCAACTTCAAATTGAACTTTAAATTGAACTTCAAATTGAACTTCAAATTCAACTTCAAGTTCAACTTCAAATTCAACTTCGAATTCAACTTCAAATTCAACTTCAAAATCAACTTCAAATTCAACATCAAATTCAACTTCAAATTCAACTCCAAATTCAACTTCAAATTCAACTTCAAATTCAACTTCAAATTGAACTTCAAATTGAACTTTAAATTGAACTTCAAATTGAACTTCAAATTGAACTTCAAGTTCAACTTCAAATTCAACTTCAAATTCAACTTCAACTTCAAATTCTACTTCAAATTCAACTTCAAGTTCAACTTCAAATTCAACTTCAAATTGAACTTTAAATTGAACTTCAAATTGAACTTCAAATTCAACTTCAAGTTCAACTTCAAATTCAACTTCAAATTCAACTTCAACTTCAAATTCAACTTCAAATTCAACTTCAAGTTCAACTTCAAATTCAACTTCAAATTCAACTTCAAATTCTACTTCAAATTCAACTTCAAATTCAACTTCAAATTGAACTTTAAATTCAACTTCAAATTCAATTTCAAATTCAACTTCAACTTCAAATTCAACTTCAAATTCAACTTCAAAATCAACTTCAAATTCAACTTCAAATTCTACTTCAAATTCAACTTCAAATTCAACTTCAAATTGAACTTTAAATTCAACTTCAAATTCAACTTCAAATTCAACTTCAAATTCAACTTCAAATTCAACTTCAAATTCAACTTCAAATTGAACTTTAAATTGAACTTCAAATTGAACTTCAAATTCAACTTCAAGTTCAACTTCAAATTCAACTTCAAATTCAACTTCAACTTCAAATTCAACTTCAAATTCAACTTCAAGTTCAACTTCAAATTCAACTTCAAATTCAACTTCAAATTCTACTTCAAATTCAACTTCAAATTCAACTTCAAATTGAACTTTAAATTCAACTTCAAATTCAATTTCAAATTCAACTTCAAATTCAACTTCAAATTCAACTTCAAATTCAACTTCAAATTCAACTTCAAATTGAACTTCAAATTGAACTTTAAATTGAACTTCAAATTGAACTTCATATTCAACTTCAACTTCAAATTCAACTTCAAATTCAACTTCAAATTCAACTTCAAATTCAACTTCAAATTCAACTTCAAATTCAACTTCAAATTCAACTTCAAATTCAACTTCAAATTCAACTTCAAATTCAACTTCAAATTCAACTTCAAATTCAACTTCAAATTCAACTTCAAATTCTACTTCAAATTCAACTTCAAATTCAACTTCAAATTGAACTTTAAATTCAACTTCAAATTCAACTTCAAATTCAACTTCAAATTGAACTTTAAATTGAACTTCAAATTGAACTTCATATTCAACTTCAAGTTCAACTTCAAATTCAACTTCAAATTCAACTTCAACTTCAAATTCAACTTCAACTTCAAATTCAACTTCAAATTCAACTTCAAATTCAACTTCAAATTCTACTTCAAATTCAACTTCAAATTCAACTTCAAATTGAACTTTAAATTCAACTTCAAATTCAACTTCAAATTCAACTTCAAATTCAACTTCAAATTCAACTTCAAATTCAACTTCAAATTGAACTTCAAATTGAACTTTAAATTGAACTTCAAATTGAACTTCAAATTCAACTTCAAGTTCAACTTCAAGTTCAACTTCGAATTCAACTTCGAATTCAACTTCAAAATCAACTTCAAATTCAACATCAAATTCAACTTCAAATTCAACTCCAAATTCAACTTCAAATTCAACTTCAAATTCAACTTCAAATTGAACTTCAAATTGAACTTCAAATTGAACTTTAAATTGAACTTCAAATTGAACTTCAAATTGAACTTCAAGTTCAACTTCAAATTCAACTTCAAATTCAACTTCAACTTCAAATTCTACTTCAAATTCAACTTCAAGTTCAACTTCAAATTCAACTTCAAATTCAACTTCAAATTCAACTTCAAAATCTACTTCAAATTCAACTTCAAATTCCACTTCAACTTCAATTTCTACTTTAATTTCAACTTCAATTTCAACTTCAATTTCAACTTCAATTTCAACTTCAACTTCAACTTCAACTTCAACTTCAAATTCAACTTCAAATTTAACTTCAAATTCAACTTCAAATTCAACTTCAAATTCAACTTCAAATTCAACTTCAAATTCAACTTCAAATTCAACTTCAAATTGAACTTTAAATTCAACTTCAAATTGAACTTCATATTCAACTTCAACTTCAAATTCAACTTCAAATTCAACTTCAAATTCAACTTCAAATTCAACTTCAAATTCAACTTCAAATTCAACTTCAAATTCAACTTCAAATTCAACTTCAAATTCAACTTCAAATTCAACTTCAAATTCAACTTCAAATTCAACTTCAAATTCAACTTCAAATTCAACTTCAAATTCAACTTCAAATTCAACTTCAAATTCAACTTCAAATTCAACTTCAAATTCAACTTCAAATTCAACTTCAAATTCAACTTCAAATTCAACTTCAAATTCAACTTAAAATTCAACTTCAAATTCAACTTCAAATTCAACTTCAAATTCTACTTCAAATTCAACTTCAAATTCAACTTCAAATTGAACTTTAAATTCAACTTCAAATTCAACTTCAAATTCAACTTCAAATTGAACTTTAAATTGAACTTCAAATTGAACTTCATATTCAACTTCAAGTTCAACTTCAAATTCAACTTCAAATTCAACTTCAACTTCAAATTCAACTTCAAATTCAACTTCAAATTCAACTTCAAATTCAACTTCAAATTCTACTTCAAATTCAACTTCAAATTCAACTTCAAATTGAACTTTAAATTCAACTTCAAATTCAACTTCAAATTCAACTTCAAATTCAACTTCAAATTCAACTTCAAATTCAACTTCAAATTCAACTTCAAATTCAACTTCAAATTCAACTTCAAATTCAACTTCAAATTCAACTTCAAATTGAACTTTAAATTGAACTTCAAATTGAACTTCAAATTCAACTTCAAGTTCAACTTCAAATTCAACTTCGAATTCAACTTCAAATTCAACTTCAAAATCAACTTCAAATTCAACATCAAATTCAACTTCAAATTCAACTCCAAATTCAACTTCAAATTCAACTTCAAATTCAACTTCAAATTGAACTTCAAATTGAACTTTAAATTGAACTTCAAATTGAACTTCAAATTGAACTTCAAGTTCAACTTCAAATTCAACTTCAAATTCAACTTCAACTTCAAATTCTACTTCAAATTCAACTTCAAGTTCAACTTCAAATTCAACTTCAAATTCAACTTCAAATTCAACTTCAAAATCTACTTCAATTTCAACTTCAACTTCAACTTCAACTTCAACTTCAAATTCAACTTCAAATTCAACTTCAAATTCAACTTCAAATTCAACTTCAAATTCAACTTCAAATTCAACTTCAAATTCAACTTCAAATTCAACTTCAAATTCTACTTCAAATTCAACTTCAAATTCTACTTCAAATTCAACTTCAAATTCAACTTCAAATTCAACTTCAAATTGAACTTTAAATTGAACTTCAAATTGAACTTTAAATTGAACTTCAAATTGAACTTCAAATTCAACTTCAAGTTCAACTTCAAATTCAACTTCAAATTGAACTTTAAATTCAACTTCAAATTCAACTTCAAATTCAACTTCAAATTCAACTTCAAATTCAACTTCAAATTCAACTTCAAATTCAACTTCAAATTGAACTTTAAATTGAACTTCAAATTGAACTTCATATTCAACTTCAACTTCAAATTCAACTTCAAATTCAACTTCAAAATCAACTTCAAATTCAACTTCAAATTCTACTTCAAATTCAACTTCAAATTCAACTTCAAATTGAACTTTAAATTGAACTTCAAATTGAACTTTAAATTGAACTTCAAATTGAACTTCAAATTCAACTTCAAGTTCAACTTCAAATTCAACTTCAAATTCAACTTCAAATTCAACTTCAAATTCAACTTCAAATTCAACTTCAAATTCAACTTCAAATTCAACTTCAAATTCAACTTCAAATTCTACTTCAAATTCAACTTCAAATTCAACTTCAAATTCAACTTTAAATTCAACTTCAAATTCAACTTCAAATTCAACTTCAAATTCAACTACAAATTCAACTTCAAATTCAACTTCAAATTGAACTTTAAATTGAACTTCAAATTGAACTTCATATTCAACTTCAACTTCAAATTCAACTTCAAATTCAACTTCAAAATCAACTTCAAATTCAACTTCAAATTCTACTTCAAATTCAACTTCAAATTCAACTTCAAATTGAACTTTAAATTCAACTTCAAATTCAACTTCAAATTCAACTTCAAATTCAACTTCAAATTCAACTTCAAATTCAACTTCAAATTCAACTTCAAATTGAACTTTAAATTGAACTTCAAATTGAACTTCATATTCAACTTCAACTTCAAATTCAACTTCAAATTCAACTTCAAAATCAACTTCAAATTCAACTTCAAATTCTACTTCAAATTCAACTTCAAATTCAACTTCAAATTGAACTTTAAATTGAACTTCAAATTGAACTTTAAATTGAACTTCAAATTGAACTTCAAATTCAACTTCAAGTTCAACTTCAAATTCAACTTCAAATTCAACTTCAAATTCAACTTCAAATTCAACTTCAAATTCAACTTCAAATTCAACTTCAAATTCAACTTCAAATTCAACTTCAAATTCAACTTCAAATTCTACTTCAAATTCAACTTCAAATTCAACTTCAAATTCAACTTTAAATTCAACTTCAAATTCAACTTCAAATTCAACTTCAAATTCAACTTCAAATTCAACTTCAAATTCAACTTCAAATTGAACTTTAAATTGAACTTCAAATTGAACTTCATATTCAACTTCAACTTCAAATTCAACTTCAAATTCAACTTCAAAATCAACTTCAAATTCAACTTCAAATTCTACTTCAAATTCAACTTCAAATTCAACTTCAAATTGAACTTTAAATTCAACTTCAAATTCAACTTCAAATTCAACTTCAAATTCAACTTCAAATTCAACTTCAAATTCAACTTCAAATTGAACTTTAAATTGAACTTCAAATTCAACTTCAAATTCAACTTCAAGTTCAACTTCAAATTCAACTTCAAATTCAACTTCAACTTCAAATTCAACTTCAAATTCAACTTCAAGTTCAACTTCAAATTCAACTTCAAATTCAACTTCAAATTCTACTTCAAATTCAACTTCAAATTCAACTTCAAATTGAACTTTAAATTCAACTTCAAATTCAATTTCAAATTCAACTTCAAATTCAACTTCAAATTCAACTTCAAATTCAACTTCAAATTCAACTTCAAATT
The DNA here is from genome assembly GCA_036925085.1 of Brachycybe producta. Classification (NCBI taxonomy): domain Eukaryota; kingdom Metazoa; phylum Arthropoda; class Diplopoda; order Playtdesmida; family Andrognathidae; genus Brachycybe; species Brachycybe producta. Next base: position 64,813 of record JAUPFP010000119.1, on the reverse strand, counting down.
CAACTTCAAATTGAACTTTAAATTGAACTTCAAATTGAACTTCATATTCAACTTCAACTTCAAATTCAACTTCAAATTCAACTTCAAATTCAACTTCAAATTCAACTTCAAATTAAACTTCAAATTCAACTTCAAATTCAACTTCAAATTCAACTTCAAATTCAACTTCAAATTCAACTTCAAATTCAACTTCAAATTCAACTTCAAATTCAACTTCAAATTCAACTTCAAATTCAACTTCAAATTCAACTTCAAATTCAACTTCAAATTCAACTTCAAATTCAACTTCAAATTCAACTTCAAATTCAACTTCAAATTCAACTTCAAATTCAACTTCAATTTTAACTTCAAATTCAACTTCAAATTCAACTTCAAATTCAACTTCAAATTCAACTTCAAATTCAACTTTAAATTGAACTTCAAATTCAACTTCAAGTTCAACTTCAAATTCAACTTCAAATTCAACTTCAACTTCAAATTCAACTTCAAATTCAACTTCAAATTCAACTTCAAATTCAACTTCAAATTCAACTTCAAATTCAACTTCAAATTCAACTTCAAATTCAACTTCAAATTCAACTTCAAATTCAACTTCAAATTCAACTTCAAATTCAACTTCAAATTCTACTTCAAATTCAACTTCAAATTGAACTTCAAATTGAACTTCAAATTGAACTTCAAATTCAACTTCAAATTCAACTTCAAATTCAACTTCAAATTCAACTTCAAATTCAACTTCAAATTCAACTTCAAATTCAACTTCAAATTCAACTTCGAATTCAACTTCGAATTCAACTTCGAATTCAACTTCGAATTCAACTTCGAATTCAACTTCGAATTCAACTTCGAATTCAACTTCGAATTCAACTTCAAATTCAACTTCAAATTCAACTTCAAATTCAACTTCAAATTCAACTTCAAATTCAACTTCAAATTCTACTTCAAATTCAACTTCAAATTCAACTTCAAATTGAACTTTAAATTCAACTTCAAATTCAACTTCAAATTCAACTTCAAATTCAACTTCAAATTCAACTTCAAATTCAACTTCAAATTGAACTTTAAATTGAACTTCAAATTGAACTTCATATTCAACTTCAACTTCAAATTCAAATTCAACTTCAAATTCAACTTCAACTTCAAATTCAACTTCAAACTCAACTTCAAATTCAACTTCAAATTCAACTTCAAATTCAACTTCAAATTCAACTTCAAATTCAACTTCAAATTCAACTTCAAATTCAACTTTAAATTCAACTTCAAATTCAACTTCAAATTCAACTTCAAATTCAAATTCCACTTCAACTTCAAATTCAACTTTAAATTCAACTTCAAATTCTACTTCAAATTCAACTTCAAATTGAACTTCAAATTGAACTTTAAATTGAACTTCAAATTGAACTTCAAATTGAACTTCAAATTGAACTTTAAATTGAACTTCAAATTCAACTTCAAATTCAACTTCAAATTCAACTTCAAATTCAACTTCAAATTCAACTTCAAATTCAACTTCAAATTCAAATTCAACTTCAAATTCAACTTCAAATTCAACTTCAAATTCAACTTCAAATTCAACTTCAAATTCAACTTCAAATTCAACTTCAAATTCAACTTCAAATTCAACTTCAAATTCAACTTCAAATTCAACTTCAAATTCAACTTCAAATTCAACTTCAAATTCAACTTCAAATTCTACTTCAAATTCAACTTCAAATTCAACTACAAATTGAACTTTAAATTCAACTTCAAATTCAACTTCAAATTCAACTTCAACTTCAAATTCAACTTCAAATTCAACTTCAAGTTCAACTTCAAATTCAACTTCAAATTCAACTTCAACTTCAAATTCAACTTCAAATTCAACTTCAAATTCAACTTCAAATTCAACTTCAAATTCAACTTCAAATTCAACTTCAAATTCAACTTCAAATTCAACTTCAAATTCAACTTCAAATTCAACTTCAAATTCAACTTCAAATTCAACTTCAAATTCAACTTCAAATTCTACTTCAAATTCAACTTCAAATTGAACTTCAAATTCAACTTCAAATTCAACTTCAAATTCAACTTCAAATTCAACTTCAAATTCAACTTCAAATTCAACTTCAAATTCAACTTCAAATTCAACTTCAAATTCAACTTCAAATTCAACTTCAAATTCAACTTCAAATTCAACTTCAAATTCAACTTCAAATTCAACTTCAAATTCAACTTCAAATTCAACTTCAAATTCAACTTCGAATTCAACTTCGAATTCCACTTCAAATTCAACTTCAAATTCAACTTCAAATTCAACTTCAAATTCAACTTCAAATTCTACTTCAAATTCAACTTCAAATTCAACTTCAAATTGAACTTTAAATTCAACTTCAAATTCAACTTCAAATTCAACTTCAAATTCAACTTCAAATTCAACTTCAAATTGAACTTTAAATTGAACTTCAAATTGAACTTCAAATTCAACTTCAAGTTCAACTTCAAATTCAACTTCAAATTCAACTTCAACTTCAAATTCAACTTCAAACTCAACTTCAAATTCAACTTCAAATTCAACTTCAAATTCAACTTCAAATTCAACTTCAAATTCAACTTCAAATTCAACTTTAAATTCAACTTCAAATTCAACTTCAAATTCAACTTCAAATTCAAATTCCACTTCAACTTCAAATTCAATTTTAAATTCAACTTCAAATTCTACTTCAAATTCAACTTCAAATTGAACTTCAAATTGAACTTTAAATTGAACTTCAAATTGAACTTCAAATTCAACTTCAAGTTCAACTTCAAATTCAACTTTGAATTCAACTTCAAATTCAACTTCAAAATCAACTTCAAATTCAACATCAAATTCAACTTCAAATTCAACTCCAAATTCAACTTCAAATTCAACTCCAAATTCAACTTCAAATTCAACTTCAAATTCAACTTCAAATTGAACTTCAAATTGAACTTTAAATTGAACTTCAAATTCAACTTCAAATTCAACTTCAAATTCAACTTCAAATTCAACTTCAAATTCAACTTCAAATTCAACTTCAAATTCAAATCCAACTTCAAATTCAACTTCAAATTCAACTTCAAATTGAACTTCAAATTCAACTTCAAATTCAACTTCAAATTCAACTTCAAATTCAACTTCAAATTCAACTTCAAATTCAACTTCAAATTCAACTTCAAATTCAACTTCAAATTCAACTTCAAATTCAACTTCAAATTCAACTTAAAATTCTACTTCAAATTCAACTTCAAATTCAACTTCAAATTGAACTTTAAATTCAACTTCAAATTCAACTTCAAATTCAACTTCAAATTCAACTTCAAATTCAACTTCAAATTCAACTTCAAATTGAACTTTAAATTGAACTTCAAATTGAACTTCAAATTCAATTTCAAGTTCAACTTCAAATTCAACTTCAAATTCAACTTCAAATTCAACTTCAAATTCAACTTCAAATTCAACTTCAAATTCAACTTCAAATTGAACTTCAAATTGAACTTTAAATTGAACTTCAAATTGAACTTCAAATTCAACTTCAAGTTCAACTTCAAATTCAACTTCGAATTCAACTTCGAATTCAACTTCAAAATCAACTTCAAATTCAACATCAAATTCAACTTCAAATTCAACTCCAAATTCAACTTCAAATTCAACTTCAAATTCAACTTCAAATTGAACTTCAAATTGAACTTCAAATTGAACTTTAAATTGAACTTCAAATTGAACTTCAAATTGAACTTCAAGTTCAACTTCAAATTCAACTTCAAATTCAACTTCAACTTCAAATTCTACTTCAAATTCAACTTCAAGTTCAACTTCAAATTCAACTTCAAATTCAACTTCAAATTCAACTTCAAAACTAACTTCAAATTCAACTTCAAATTCCACTTCAACTTCAATTTCTACTTTAATTTCAACTTCAATTTCAACTTCAATTTCAACTTCAATTTCAACTTCAACTTCAACTTCAACTTCAACTTCAAATTCAACTTCAAATTTAACTTCAAATTCAACTTCAAATTCAACTTCAAATTCAACTTCAAATTCAACTTCAAATTCAACTTCAAATTGAACTTCAAATTGAACTTTAAATTGAACTTCAAATTGAACTTCATATTCAACTTCAACTTCAAATTCAACTTCAAATTCAACTTCAAATTCAACTTCAAATTCAACTTCAAATTCAACTTCAAATTCAACTTCAAATTCAACTTCAAATTCAACTTCAAATTCAACTTCAAATTCAACTTCAAATTCAACTTCAAATTCAACTTCAAATTCAACTTCAAATTCAACTTCAAATTCAACTTCAAATTCAACTTCAAATTCAACTTCAAATTCAACTTCAAATTCAACTTCAAATTCAACTTCAAATTCAACTTCAAATTCAACTTCAAATTCAACTTAAAATTCAACTTCAAATTCAACTTCAAATTCAACTTCAAATTCTAATCCAAATTCAACTTCAAATTCAACTTCAAATTGAACTTTAAATTCAACTTCAAATTCAACTTCAAATTCAACTTCAAATTGAACTTTAAATTGAACTTCAAATTGAACTTCATATTCAACTTCAAGTTCAACTTCAAATTCAACTTCAAATTCAACTTCAACTTCAAATTCAACTTCAAATTCAACTTCAAATTCAACTTCAAATTCAACTTCAAATTCTACTTCAAATTCAACTTCAAATTCAACTTCAAATTGAACTTTAAATTCAACTTCAAATTCAACTTCAAATTCAACTTCAAATTCAACTTCAAATTCAACTTCAAATTCAACTTCAAATTCAACTTCAAATTCAACTTCAAATTCAACTTCAAATTGAACTTTAAATTGAACTTCAAATTGAACTTCAAATTCAACTTCAAGTTCAACTTCAAATTCAACTTCGAATTCAACTTCAAATTCAACTTCAAAATCAACTTCAAATTCAACATCAAATTCAACTTCAAATTCAACTCCAAATTCAACTTCAAATTCAACTTCAAATTCAACTTCAAATTGAACTTCAAATTGAACTTTAAATTGAACTTCAAATTGAACTTCAAATTGAACTTCAAGTTCAACTTCAAATTCAACTTCAAATTCAACTTCAACTTCAAATTCAACTTCAAATTCAACTTCAAATTGAACTTTAAATTCAACTTCAAATTCAACTTCAAATTCAACTTCAAATTCAACTTCAAATTCAACTTCAAATTCAACTTCAAATTCAACTTCAAATTCAACTTCAAATTCAACTTCAAATTCAACTTCAAATTGAACTTTAAATTGAACTTCAAATTGAACTTCATATTCAACTTCAACTTCAAATTCAACTTCAAATTCAACTTCAAATTCAACTTCAAATTCAACTTCAAATTAAACTTCAAATTCAACTTCAAATTCAACTTCAAATTCAACTTCAAATTCAACTTCAAATTCAACTTCAAATTCAACTTCAAATTCAACTTCAAATTCAACTTCAAATTCAACTTCAAATTCAACTTCAAATTCAACTTCAAATTCAACTTCAAATTCAACTTCAAATTCAACTTCAAATTCAACTTCAAATTCAACTTCAAATTCAACTTCAATTTTAACTTCAAATTCAACTTCAAATTCAACTTCAAATTCAACTTCAAATTCAACTTCAAATTCAACTTTAAATTGAACTTCAAATTCAACTTCAAGTTCAACTTCAAATTCAACTTCAAATTCAACTTCAACTTCAAATTCAACTTCAAATTCAACTTCAAATTCAACTTCAAATTCAACTTCAAATTCAACTTCAAATTCAACTTCAAATTCAACTTCAAATTCAACTTCAAATTCAACTTCAAATTCAACTTCAAATTCAACTTCAAATTCAACTTCAAATTCTACTTCAAATTCAACTTCAAATTGAACTTCAAATTGAACTTCAAATTGAACTTCAAATTCAACTTCAAATTCAACTTCAAATTCAACTTCAAATTCAACTTCAAATTCAACTTCAAATTCAACTTCAAATTCAACTTCGAATTCAACTTCGAATTCAACTTCGAATTCAACTTCGAATTCAACTTCGAATTCAACTTCGAATTCAACTTCGAATTCAACTTCGAATTCAACTTCGAATTCAACTTCGAATTCAACTTCAAATTCAACTTCAAATTCAACTTCAAATTCAACTTCAAATTCAACTTCAAATTCTACTTCAAATTCAACTTCAAATTCAACTTCAAATTGAACTTTAAATTCAACTTCAAATTCAACTTCAAATTCAACTTCAAATTCAACTTCAAATTCAACTTCAAATTCAACTTCAAATTGAACTTTAAATTGAACTTCAAATTGAACTTCATATTCAACTTCAACTTCAAATTCAAATTCAACTTCAAATTCAACTTCAACTTCAAATTCAACTTCAAACTCAACTTCAAATTCAACTTCAAATTCAACTTCAAATTCAACTTCAAATTCAACTTCAAATTCAACTTCAAATTCAACTTCAAATTCAACTTTAAATTCAACTTCAAATTCAACTTCAAATTCAACTTCAAATTCAAATTCCACTTCAACTTCAAATTCAACTTTAAATTCAACTTCAAATTCTACTTCAAATTCAACTTCAAATTGAACTTCAAATTGAACTTTAAATTGAACTTCAAATTGAACTTCAAATTGAACTTCAAATTGAACTTTAAATTGAACTTCAAATTCAACTTCAAATTCAACTTCAAATTCAACTTCAAATTCAACTTCAAATTCAACTTCAAATTCAACTTCAAATTCAAATTCAACTTCAAATTCAACTTCAAATTCAACTTCAAATTCAACTTCAAATTCAACTTCAAATTCAACTTCAAATTCAACTTCAAATTCAACTTCAAATTCAACTTCAAATTCAACTTCAAATTCAACTTCAAATTCAACTTCAAATTCAACTTCAAATTCAACTTCAAATTCAACTTCAAATTCTACTTCAAATTCAACTTCAAATTCAACTACAAATTGAACTTTAAATTCAACTTCAAATTCAACTTCAAATTCAACTTCAACTTCAAATTCAACTTCAAATTCAACTTCAAGTTCAACTTCAAATTCAACTTCAAATTCAACTTCAACTTCAAATTCAACTTCAAATTCAACTTCAAATTCAACTTCAAATTCAACTTCAAATTCAACTTCAAATTCAACTTCAAATTCAACTTCAAATTCAACTTCAAATTCAACTTCAAATTCAACTTCAAATTCAACTTCAAATTCAACTTCAAATTCAACTTCAAATTCTACTTCAAATTCAACTTCAAATTGAACTTCAAATTCAACTTCAAATTCAACTTCAAATTCAACTTCAAATTCAACTTCAAATTCAACTTCAAATTCAACTTCAAATTCAACTTCAAATTCAACTTCAAATTCAACTTCAAATTCAACTTCAAATTCAACTTCAAATTCAACTTCAAATTCAACTTCAAATTCAACTTCAAATTCAACTTCAAATTCAACTTCAAATTCAACTTCAAATTCAACTTCAAATTCAACTTCGAATTCAACTTCGAATTCCACTTCAAATTCAACTTCAAATTCAACTTCAAATTCAACTTCAAATTCAACTTCAAATTCTACTTCAAATTCAACTTCAAATTCAACTTCAAATTGAACTTTAAATTCAACTTCAAATTCAACTTCAAATTCAACTTCAAATTCAACTTCAAATTCAACTTCAAATTGAACTTTAAATTGAACTTCAAATTGAACTTCAAATTCAACTTCAAGTTCAACTTCAAATTCAACTTCAAATTCAACTTCAACTTCAAATTCAACTTCAAACTCAACTTCAAATTCAACTTCAAATTCAACTTCAAATTCAACTTCAAATTCAACTTCAAATTCAACTTCAAATTCAACTTTAAATTCAACTTCAAATTCAACTTCAAATTCAACTTCAAATTCAAATTCCACTTCAACTTCAAATTCAATTTTAAATTCAACTTCAAATTCTACTTCAAATTCAACTTCAAATTGAACTTCAAATTGAACTTTAAATTGAACTTCAAATTGAACTTCAAATTCAACTTCAAGTTCAACTTCAAATTCAACTTTGAATTCAACTTCAAATTCAACTTCAAAATCAACTTCAAATTCAACATCAAATTCAACTTCAAATTCAACTCCAAATTCAACTTCAAATTCAACTCCAAATTCAACTTCAAATTCAACTTCAAATTCAACTTCAAATTGAACTTCAAATTGAACTTTAAATTGAACTTCAAATTCAACTTCAAATTCAACTTCAAATTCAACTTCAAATTCAACTTCAAATTCAACTTCAAATTCAAATCCAACTTCAAATTCAACTTCAAATTCAACTTCAAATTGAACTTCAAATTCAACTTCAAATTCAACTTCAAATTCAACTTCAAATTCAACTTCAAATTCAACTTCAAATTCAACTTCAAATTCAACTTCAAATTCAACTTCAAATTCAACTTCAAATTCAACTTCAAATTCAACTTAAAATTCTACTTCAAATTCAACTTCAAATTCAACTTCAAATTGAACTTTAAATTCAACTTCAAATTCAACTTCAAATTCAACTTCAAATTCAACTTCAAATTCAACTTCAAATTCAACTTCAAATTGAACTTTAAATTGAACTTCAAATTGAACTTCAAATTCAATTTCAAGTTCAACTTCAAATTCAACTTCAAATTCAACTTCAAATTCAACTTCAAATTCAACTTCAAATTCAACTTCAAATTCAACTTCAAATTGAACTTCAAATTGAACTTTAAATTGAACTTCAAATTGAACTTCAAATTCAACTTCAAGTTCAACTTCAAATTCAACTTCGAATTCAACTTCGAATTCAACTTCAAAATCAACTTCAAATTCAACATCAAATTCAACTTCAAATTCAACTCCAAATTCAACTTCAAATTCAACTTCAAATTCAACTTCAAATTGAACTTCAAATTGAACTTCAAATTGAACTTTAAATTGAACTTCAAATTGAACTTCAAATTGAACTTCAAGTTCAACTTCAAATTCAACTTCAAATTCAACTTCAACTTCAAATTCTACTTCAAATTCAACTTCAAGTTCAACTTCAAATTCAACTTCAAATTCAACTTCAAATTCAACTTCAAAACTAACTTCAAATTCAACTTCAAATTCCACTTCAACTTCAATTTCTACTTTAATTTCAACTTCAATTTCAACTTCAATTTCAACTTCAATTTCAACTTCAACTTCAACTTCAACTTCAACTTCAAATTCAACTTCAAATTTAACTTCAAATTCAACTTCAAATTCAACTTCAAATTCAACTTCAAATTCAACTTCAAATTCAACTTCAAATTGAACTTCAAATTGAACTTTAAATTGAACTTCAAATTGAACTTCATATTCAACTTCAACTTCAAATTCAACTTCAAATTCAACTTCAAATTCAACTTCAAATTCAACTTCAAATTCAACTTCAAATTCAACTTCAAATTCAACTTCAAATTCAACTTCAAATTCAACTTCAAATTCAACTTCAAATTCAACTTCAAATTCAACTTCAAATTCAACTTCAAATTCAACTTCAAATTCAACTTCAAATTCAACTTCAAATTCAACTTCAAATTCAACTTCAAATTCAACTTCAAATTCAACTTCAAATTCAACTTCAAATTCAACTTCAAATTCAACTTAAAATTCAACTTCAAATTCAACTTCAAATTCAACTTCAAATTCTAATCCAAATTCAACTTCAAATTCAACTTCAAATTGAACTTTAAATTCAACTTCAAATTCAACTTCAAATTCAACTTCAAATTGAACTTTAAATTGAACTTCAAATTGAACTTCATATTCAACTTCAAGTTCAACTTCAAATTCAACTTCAAATTCAACTTCAACTTCAAATTCAACTTCAAATTCAACTTCAAATTCAACTTCAAATTCAACTTCAAATTCTACTTCAAATTCAACTTCAAATTCAACTTCAAATTGAACTTTAAATTCAACTTCAAATTCAACTTCAAATTCAACTTCAAATTCAACTTCAAATTCAACTTCAAATTCAACTTCAAATTCAACTTCAAATTCAACTTCAAATTCAACTTCAAATTGAACTTTAAATTGAACTTCAAATTGAACTTCAAATTCAACTTCAAGTTCAACTTCAAATTCAACTTCGAATTCAACTTCAAATTCAACTTCAAAATCAACTTCAAATTCAACATCAAATTCAACTTCAAATTCAACTCCAAATTCAACTTCAAATTCAACTTCAAATTCAACTTCAAATTGAACTTCAAATTGAACTTTAAATTGAACTTCAAATTGAACTTCAAATTGAACTTCAAGTTCAACTTCAAATTCAACTTCAAATTCAACTTCAACTTCAAATTCAACTTCAAATTCAACTTCAAATTGAACTTTAAATTCAACTTCAAATTCAACTTCAAATTCAACTTCAAATTCAACTTCAAATTCAACTTCAAATTCAACTTCAAATTCAACTTCAAATTCAACTTCAAATTCAACTTCAAATTCAACTTCAAATTGAACTTTAAATTGAACTTCAAATTGAACTTCATATTCAACTTCAACTTCAAATTCAACTTCAAATTCAACTTCAAATTCAACTTCAAATTCAACTTCAAATTAAACTTCAAATTCAACTTCAAATTCAACTTCAAATTCAACTTCAAATTCAACTTCAAATTCAACTTCAAATTCAACTTCAAATTCAACTTCAAATTCAACTTCAAATTCAACTTCAAATTCAACTTCAAATTCAACTTCAAATTCAACTTCAAATTCAACTTCAAATTCAACTTCAAATTCAACTTCAAATTCAACTTCAATTTTAACTTCAAATTCAACTTCAAATTCAACTTCAAATTCAACTTCAAATTCAACTTCAAATTCAACTTTAAATTGAACTTCAAATTCAACTTCAAGTTCAACTTCAAATTCAACTTCAAATTCAACTTCAACTTCAAATTCAACTTCAAATTCAACTTCAAATTCAACTTCAAATTCAACTTCAAATTCAACTTCAAATTCAACTTCAAATTCAACTTCAAATTCAACTTCAAATTCAACTTCAAATTCAACTTCAAATTCAACTTCAAATTCAACTTCAAATTCAACTTCAAATTCTACTTCAAATTGAACTTCAAATTGAACTTCAAATTGAACTTCAAATTGAACTTCAAATTCAACTTCAAATTCAACTTCAAATTCAACTTCAAATTCAACTTCAAATTCAACTTCAAATTCAACTTCAAATTCAACTTCAAATTCAACTTCGAATTCAACTTCGAATTCAACTTCGAATTCAACTTCGAATTCAACTTCGAATTCAACTTCGAATTCAACTTCGAATTCAACTTCGAATTCAACTTCAAATTCAACTTCAAATTCAACTTCAAATTCAACTTCAAATTCAACTTCAAATTCTACTTCAAATTCAACTTCAAATTCAACTTCAAATTGAACTTTAAATTCAACTTCAAATTCAACTTCAAATTCAACTTCAAATTCAACTTCAAATTCAACTTCAAATTCAACTTCAAATTGAACTTTAAATTGAACTTCAAATTGAACTTCATATTCAACTTCAACTTCAAATTCAAATTCAACTTCAAATTCAACTTCAACTTCAAATTCAACTTCAAACTCAACTTCAAATTCAACTTCAAATTCAACTTCAAATTCAACTTCAAATTCAACTTCAAATTCAACTTCAAATTCAACTTCAAATTCAACTTTAAATTCAACTTCAAATTCAACTTCAAATTCAACTTCAAATTCAAATTCCACTTCAACTTCAAATTCAACTTTAAATTCAACTTCAAATTCTACTTCAAATTCAACTTCAAATTGAACTTCAAATTGAACTTTAAATTGAACTTCAAATTGAACTTCAAATTGAACTTCAAATTGAACTTTAAATTGAACTTCAAATTCAACTTCAAATTCAACTTCAAATTCAACTTCAAATTCAACTTCAAATTCAACTTCAAATTCAACTTCAAATTCAAATTCAACTTCAAATTCAACTTCAAATTCAACTTCAAATTCAACTTCAAATTCAACTTCAAATTCAACTTCAAATTCAACTTCAAATTCAACTTCAAATTCAACTTCAAATTCAACTTCAAATTCAACTTCAAATTCAACTTCAAATTCAACTTCAAATTCAACTTCAAATTCAACTTCAAATTCTACTTCAAATTCAACTTCAAATTCAACTACAAATTGAACTTTAAATTCAACTTCAAATTCAACTTCAAATTCAACTTCAACTTCAAATTCAACTTCAAATTCAACTTCAAGTTCAACTTCAAATTCAACTTCAAATTCAACTTCAACTTCAAATTCAACTTCAAATTCAACTTCAAATTCAACTTCAAATTCAACTTCAAATTCAACTTCAAATTCAACTTCAAATTCAACTTCAAATTCAACTTCAAATTCAACTTCAAATTCAACTTCAAATTCAACTTCAAATTCAACTTCAAATTCAACTTCAAATTCTACTTCAAATTCAACTTCAAATTGAACTTCAAATTCAACTTCAAATTCAACTTCAAATTCAACTTCAAATTCAACTTCAAATTCAACTTCAAATTCAACTTCAAATTCAACTTCAAATTCAACTTCAAATTCAACTTCAAATTCAACTTCAAATTCAACTTCAAATTCAACTTCAAATTCAACTTCAAATTCAACTTCAAATTCAACTTCAAATTCAACTTCAAATTCAACTTCAAATTCAACTTCGAATTCAACTTCGAATTCCACTTCAAATTCAACTTCAAATTCAACTTCAAATTCAACTTCAAATTCAACTTCAAATTCTACTTCAAATTCAACTTCAAATTCAACTTCAAATTGAACTTTAAATTCAACTTCAAATTCAACTTCAAATTCAACTTCAAATTCAACTTCAAATTCAACTTCAAATTGAACTTTAAATTGAACTTCAAATTGAACTTCAAATTCAACTTCAAGTTCAACTTCAAATTCAACTTCAAATTCAACTTCAACTTCAAATTCAACTTCAAACTCAACTTCAAATTTAACTTCAAATTCAACTTCAAATTCAACTTCAAATTCAACTTCAAATTCAACTTCAAATTCAACTTTAAATTCAACTTCAAATTCAACTTCAAATTCAACTTCAAATTCAAATTCCACTTCAACTTCAAATTCAATTTTAAATTCAACTTCAAATTCTACTTCAAATTCAACTTCAAATTGAACTTCAAATTGAACTTTAAATTGAACTTCAAATTGAACTTCAAATTCAACTTCAAGTTCAACTTCAAATTCAACTTTGAATTCAACTTCAAATTCAACTTCAAAATCAACTTCAAATTCAACATCAAATTCAACTTCAAATTCAACTCCAAATTCAACTTCAAATTCAACTCCAAATTCAACTTCAAATTCAACTTCAAATTCAACTTCAAATTGAACTTCAAATTGAACTTTAAATTGAACTTCAAATTCAACTTCAAATTCAACTTCAAATTCAACTTCAAATTCAACTTCAAATTCAACTTCAAATTCAAATCCAACTTCAAATTCAACTTCAAATTCAACTTCAAATTGAACTTCAAATTCAACTTCAAATTCAACTTCAAATTCAACTTCAAATTCAACTTCAAATTCAACTTCAAATTCAACTTCAAATTCAACTTCAAATTCAACTTCAAATTCAACTTCAAATTCAACTTCAAATTCAACTTAAAATTCTACTTCAAATTCAACTTCAAATTCAACTTCAAATTGAACTTTAAATTCAACTTCAAATTCAACTTCAAATTCAACTTCAAATTCAACTTCAAATTCAACTTCAAATTCAACTTCAAATTGAACTTTAAATTGAACTTCAAATTGAACTTCAAATTCAATTTCAAGTTCAACTTCAAATTCAACTTCAAATTCAACTTCAAATTCAACTTCAAATTCAACTTCAAATTCAACTTCAAATTCAACTTCAAATTGAACTTCAAATTGAACTTTAAATTGAACTTCAAATTGAACTTCAAATTCAACTTCAAGTTCAACTTCAAATTCAACTTCGAATTCAACTTCGAATTCAACTTCAAAATCAACTTCAAATTCAACATCAAATTCAACTTCAAATTCAACTCCAAATTCAACTTCAAATTCAACTTCAAATTCAACTTCAAATTGAACTTCAAATTGAACTTCAAATTGAACTTTAAATTGAACTTCAAATTGAACTTCAAATTGAACTTCAAGTTCAACTTCAAATTCAACTTCAAATTCAACTTCAACTTCAAATTCTACTTCAAATTCAACTTCAAGTTCAACTTCAAATTCAACTTCAAATTCAACTTCAAATTCAACTTCAAAATCTACTTCAAATTCAACTTCAAATTCCACTTCAACTTCAATTTCTACTTTAATTTCAACTTCAATTTCAACTTCAATTTCAACTTCAATTTCAACTTCAACTTCAACTTCAACTTCAACTTCAAATTCAACTTCAAATTTAACTTCAAATTCAACTTCAAATTCAACTTCAAATTCAACTTCAAATTCAACTTCAAATTCAACTTCAAATTGAACTTCAAATTGAACTTTAAATTGAACTTCAAATTGAACTTCATATTCAACTTCAACTTCAAATTCAACTTCAAATTCAACTTCAAATTCAACTTCAAATTCAACTTCAAATTCAACTTCAAATTCAACTTCAAATTCAACTTCAAATTCAACTTCAAATTCAACTTCAAATTCAACTTCAAATTCAACTTCAAATTCAACTTCAAATTCAACTTCAAATTCAACTTCAAATTCAACTTCAAATTCAACTTCAAATTCAACTTCAAATTCAACTTCAAATTCAACTTCAAATTCAACTTCAAATTCAACTTCAAATTCAACTTCAAATTCAACTTAAAATTCAACTTCAAATTCAACTTCAAATTCAACTTCAAATTCTAATCCAAATTCAACTTCAAATTCAACTTCAAATTGAACTTTAAATTCAACTTCAAATTCAACTTCAAATTCAACTTCAAATTGAACTTTAAATTGAACTTCAAATTGAACTTCATATTCAACTTCAAGTTCAACTTCAAATTCAACTTCAAATTCAACTTCAACTTCAAATTCAACTTCAAATTCAACTTCAAATTCAACTTCAAATTCAACTTCAAATTCTACTTCAAATTCAACTTCAAATTCAACTTCAAATTGAACTTTAAATTCAACTTCAAATTCAACTTCAAATTCAACTTCAAATTCAACTTCAAATTCAACTTCAAATTCAACTTCAAATTCAACTTCAAATTCAACTTCAAATTCAACTTCAAATTGAACTTTAAATTGAACTTCAAATTGAACTTCAAATTCAACTTCAAGTTCAACTTCAAATTCAACTTCGAATTCAACTTCAAATTCAACTTCAAAATCAACTTCAAATTCAACATCAAATTCAACTTCAAATTCAACTCCAAATTCAACTTCAAATTCAACTTCAAATTCAACTTCAAATTGAACTTCAAATTGAACTTTAAATTGAACTTCAAATTGAACTTCAAATTGAACTTCAAGTTCAACTTCAAATTCAACTTCAAATTCAACTTCAACTTCAAATTCTACTTCAAATTCAACTTCAAGTTCAACTTCAAATTCAACTTCAAATTCAACTTCAAATTCAACTTCAAAATCTACTTCAATTTCAACTTCAACTTCAACTTCAACTTCAACTTCAAATTATCTTCAAATTTAACTTCAAATTCAACTTCAAATTCAACTTCAAATTCAACTTCAAATTCAACTTCAAATTCAACTTCAAATTCAACTTCAAATTCAACTTCAAATTCTACTTCAAATTCAACTTCAAATTCTACTTCAAATTCAACTTCAAATTCAACTTCAAATTCAACTTCAAATTGAACTTTAAATTGAACTTCAAATTGAACTTTAAATTGAACTTCAAATTGAACTTCAAATTCAACTTCAAGTTCAACTTCAAATTCAACTTCAAATTGAACTTTAAATTCAACTTCAAATTCAACTTCAAATTCAACTTCAAATTCAACTTCAAATTCAACTTCAAATTCAACTTCAAATTCAACTTCAAATTGAACTTTAAATTGAACTTCAAATTGAACTTCATATTCAACTTCAACTTCAAATTCAACTTCAAATTCAACTTCAAAATCAACTTCAAATTCAACTTCAAATTCTACTTCAAATTCAACTTCAAATTCAACTTCAAATTGAACTTTAAATTGAACTTCAAATTGAACTTTAAATTGAACTTCAAATTGAACTTCAAATTCAACTTCAAGTTCAACTTCAAATTCAACTTCAAATTCAACTTCAAATTCAACTTCAAATTCAACTTCAAATTCAACTTCAAATTCAACTTCAAATTCAACTTCAAATTCAACTTCAAATTCTACTTCAAATTCAACTTCAAATTCAACTTCAAATTCAACTTTAAATTCAACTTCAAATTCAACTTCAAATTCAACTTCAAATTCAACTTCAAATTCAACTTCAAATTCAACTTCAAATTGAACTTTAAATTGAACTTCAAATTGAACTTCATATTCAACTTCAACTTCAAATTCAACTTCAAATTCAACTTCAAAATCAACTTCAAATTCAACTTCAAATTCTACTTCAAATTCAACTTCAAATTCAACTTCAAATTGAACTTTAAATTCAACTTCAAATTCAACTTCAAATTCAACTTCAAATTCAACTTCAAATTCAACTTCAAATTCAACTTCAAATTCAACTTCAAATTGAACTTTAAATTGAACTTCAAATTGAACTTCATATTCAACTTCAACTTCAAATTCAACTTCAAATTCAACTTCAAAATCAACTTCAAATTCAACTTCAAATTCTACTTCAAATTCAACTTCAAATTCAACTTCAAATTGAACTTTAAATTGAACTT
Organism: Brachycybe producta; assembly: GCA_036925085.1. Classification (NCBI taxonomy): domain Eukaryota; kingdom Metazoa; phylum Arthropoda; class Diplopoda; order Playtdesmida; family Andrognathidae; genus Brachycybe; species Brachycybe producta. The sequence continues at coordinate 47,888 of JAUPFP010000119.1, read as the reverse complement.
CAAATTGAACTTTAAATTGAACTTCAAATTGAACTTCAAATTCAACTTCAAGTTCAACTTCAAATTCAACTTCAAATTCAACTTCAAATTCAACTTCAAATTCAACTTCAAATTCAACTTCAAATTCAACTTCAAATTCAACTTCAAATTCAACTTCAAATTCTACTTCAAATTCAACTTCAAATTCAACTTCAAATTCAACTTTAAATTCAACTTCAAATTCAACTTCAAATTCAACTTCAAATTCAACTTCAAATTCAACTTCAAATTCAACTTCAAATTGAACTTTAAATTGAACTTCAAATTGAACTTCATATTCAACTTCAACTTCAAATTCAACTTCAAATTCAACTTCAAAATCAACTTCAAATTCAACTTCAAATTCTACTTCAAATTCAACTTCAAATTCAACTTCAAATTGAACTTTAAATTCAACTTCAAATTCAACTTCAAATTCAACTTCAAATTCAACTTCAAATTCAACTTCAAATTCAACTTCAAATTGAACTTTAAATTGAACTTCAAATTGAACTTCAAATTCAACTTCAAGTTCAACTTCAAATTCAACTTCAAATTCAACTTCAACTTCAAATTCAACTTCAAATTCAACTTCAAGTTCAACTTCAAATTCAACTTCAAATTCAACTTCAAATTCTACTTCAAATTCAACTTCAAATTCAACTTCAAATTGAACTTTAAATTCAACTTCAAATTCAATTTCAAATTCAACTTCAAATTCAACTTCAAATTCAACTTCAAATTCAACTTCAAATTCAACTTCAAATTCAACTTCAAATTCAACTTCAAATTGAACTTTAAATTGAACTTCAAATTGAACTTCATATTCAACTTCAACTTCAAATTCAACTTCAAATTCAACTTCAAAATCAACTTCAAATTCAACTTCAAATTCTACTTCAAATTCAACTTCAAATTCAACTTCAAATTGAACTTTAAATTCAACTTCAAATTCAACTTCAAATTCAACTTCAAATTCAACTTCAAATTCAACTTCAAATTCAACTTCAAATTGAACTTTAAATTGAACTTCAAATTGAACTTCAAATTCAACTTCAAGTTCAACTTCAAATTCAACTTCAAATTCAACTTCAACTTCAAATTCAACTTCAAATTCAACTTCAAGTTCAACTTCAAATTCAACTTCAAATTCAACTTCAAATTCTACTTCAAATTCAACTTCAAATTCAACTTCAAATTGAACTTTAAATTCAACTTCAAATTCAATTTCAAATTCAACTTCAAATTCAACTTCAAATTCAACTTCAAATTCAACTTCAAATTCAACTTCAAATTCAACTTCAAATTGAACTTTAAATTGAACTTCAAATTGAACTTCATATTCAACTTCAACTTCAAATTCAACTTCAAATTCAACTTCAAATTCAACTTCAAATTCAACTTCAAATTAAACTTCAAATTAAACTTCAAATTCAACTTCAAATTCAACTTCAAATTCAACTTCAAATTCAACTTCAAATTCAACTTCAAATTCAACTTCAAATTCAACTTCAAATTCAACTTCAAATTCAACTTCAAATTCAACTTCAAATTCAACTTCAAATTCAACTTCAAATTCAACTTCAAATTCAACTTCAAATTCAACTTCAAATTCAACTTCAAATTCAACTTCAAATTCAACTTCAAATTCAACTTCAAATTCAACTTCAAATTCAACTTCAATTTTAACTTCAAATTCAACTTCAAATTCAACTTCAAATTCAACTTCAAATTCAACTTCAAATTGAACTTTAAATTGAACTTCAAATTGAACTTCAAATTCAACTTCAAGTTCAACTTCAAATTCAACTTCAAATTCAACTTCAACTTCAAATTCAACTTCAAATTCAACTTCAAATTCAACTTCAAATTCAACTTCAAATTCAACTTCAAATTCAACTTCAAATTCAACTTCAAATTCAACTTCAAATTCAACTTCAAATTCAACTTCAAATTCAACTTCAAATTCAACTTCAAATTCTACTTCAAATTCAACTTCAAATTGAACTTCAAATTGAACTTCAAATTGAACTTCAAATTCAACTTCAAATTCAACTTCAAATTCAACTTCAAATTCAACTTCAAATTCAACTTCAAATTCAACTTCAAATTCAACTTCAAATTCAACTTCAAATTCAACTTCAAATTCAACTTCAAATTCAACTTCAAATTCAACTTCAAATTCAACTTCGAATTCAACTTCGAATTCAACTTCGAATTCAACTTCGAATTCAACTTCAAATTCAACTTCAAATTCAACTTCAAATTCAACTTCAAATTCAACTTCAAATTCAACTTCAAATTCTACTTCAAATTCAACTTCAAATTCAACTTCAAATTGAACTTTAAATTCAACTTCAAATTCAACTTCAAATTCAACTTCAAATTCAACTTCAAATTCAACTTCAAATTCAACTTCAAATTGAACTTTAAATTGAACTTCAAATTGAACTTCAAATTGAACTTCAAGTTCAACTTCAAATTCAACTTCAAATTCAACTTCAACTTCAAATTCAACTTCAAACTCAACTTCAAATTCAACTTCAAATTCAACTTCAAATTCAACTTCAAATTCAACTTCAAATTCAACTTCAAATTCAACTTCAAATTCAACTTTAAATTCAACTTCAAATTCAACTTCAAATTCAACTTCAAATTCAAATTCCACTTCAACTTCAAATTCAACTTTAAATTCAACTTCAAATTCTACTTCAAATTCAACTTCAAATTGAACTTCAAATTGAACTTTAAATTGAACTTCAAATTGAACTTCAAATTGAACTTCAAATTGAACTTTAAATTGAACTTCAAATTCAACTTCAAATTCAACTTCAAATTCAACTTCAAATTCAACTTCAAATTCAACTTCAAATTCAACTTCAAATTCAAATTCAACTTCAAATTCAACTTCAAATTCAACTTCAAATTCAACTTCAAATTCAACTTCAAATTCAACTTCAAATTCAACTTCAAATTGAACTTTAAATTGAACTTCAAATTGAACTTCAAATTCAATTTCAAGTTCAACTTCAAATTCAACTTCAAATTCAACTTCAAATTCAACTTCAAATTCAACTTCAAATTCAACTTCAAATTCAACTTCAAATTGAACTTTAAATTGAACTTCAAATTGAACTTCAAATTCAATTTCAAGTTCAACTTCAAATTCAACTTCAAATTCTACTTCAAATTCAACTTCAAATTCAACTACAAATTGAACTTTAAATTCAACTTCAAATTCAACTTCAAATTCAACTTCAACTTCAAATTCAACTTCAAATTCAACTTCAAGTTCAACTTCAAATTCAACTTCAAATTCAACTTCAACTTCAAATTCAACTTCAAATTCAACTTCAAATTCAACTTCAAATTCAACTTCAAATTCAACTTCAAATTCAACTTCAAATTCAACTTCAAATTCAACTTCAAATTCAACTTCAAATTCAACTTCAAATTCAACTTCAAATTCAACTTCAAATTCAACTTCAAATTCAACTTCAAATTCAACTTCAAATTCTACTTCAAATTCAACTTCAAATTGAACTTCAAATTCAACTTCAAATTCAACTTCAAATTCAACTTCAAATTCAACTTCAAATTCAACTTCAAATTCAACTTCAAATTCAACTTCAAATTCAACTTCAAATTCAACTTCAAATTCAACTTCAAATTCAACTTCAAATTCAACTTCAAATTCAACTTCAAATTCAACTTCAAATTCAACTTCAAATTCAACTTCAAATTCAACTTCAAATTCAACTTCAAATTCAACTTCAAATTCAACTTCGAATTCAACTTCGAATTCCACTTCAAATTCAACTTCAAATTCAACTTCAAATTCAACTTCAAATTCAACTTCAAATTCTACTTCAAATTCAACTTCAAATTCAACTTCAAATTGAACTTTAAATTCAACTTCAAATTCAACTTCAAATTCAACTTCAAATTCAACTTCAAATTCAACTTCAAATTGAACTTTAAATTGAACTTCAAATTGAACTTCAAATTCAACTTCAAGTTCAACTTCAAATTCAACTTCAAATTCAACTTCAACTTCAAATTCAACTTCAAACTCAACTTCAAATTCAACTTCAAATTCAACTTCAAATTCAACTTCAAATTCAACTTCAAATTCAACTTCAAATTCAACTTTAAATTCAACTTCAAATTCAACTTCAAATTCAACTTCAAATTCAAATTCCACTTCAACTTCAAATTCAATTTTAAATTCAACTTCAAATTCTACTTCAAATTCAACTTCAAATTGAACTTCAAATTGAACTTTAAATTGAACTTCAAATTGAACTTCAAATTCAACTTCAAGTTCAACTTCAAATTCAACTTTGAATTCAACTTCAAATTCAACTTCAAAATCAACTTCAAATTCAACATCAAATTCAACTTCAAATTCAACTCCAAATTCAACTTCAAATTCAACTCCAAATTCAACTTCAAATTCAACTTCAAATTCAACTTCAAATTGAACTTCAAATTGAACTTTAAATTGAACTTCAAATTCAACTTCAAATTCAACTTCAAATTCAACTTCAAATTCAACTTCAAATTCAACTTCAAATTCAAATTCAACTTCAAATTCAACTTCAAATTCAACTTCAAATTGAACTTCAAATTCAACTTCAAATTCAACTTCAAATTCAACTTCAAATTCAACTTCAAATTCAACTTCAAATTCAACTTCAAATTCAACTTCAAATTCAACTTCAAATTCAACTTCAAATTCAACTTCAAATTCAACTTAAAATTCTACTTCAAATTCAACTTCAAATTCAACTTCAAATTGAACTTTAAATTCAACTTCAAATTCAACTTCAAATTCAACTTCAAATTCAACTTCAAATTCAACTTCAAATTCAACTTCAAATTGAACTTTAAATTGAACTTCAAATTGAACTTCAAATTCAATTTCAAGTTCAACTTCAAATTCAACTTCAAATTCAACTTCAAATTCAACTTCAAATTCAACTTCAAATTCAACTTCAAATTCAACTTCAAATTGAACTTTAAATTGAACTTCAAATTGAACTTCAAATTCAATTTCAAGTTCAACTTTAAATTCAACTTCAAATTCTACTTCAAATTCAATTTCAAATTCAACTACAAATTGAACTTTAAATTCAATTTCAAATTCAACTTCAATTTCAACTTCAAATTCAACTTCAAATTCAACTTCAAATTTAACTTCAAATTCAACTTCAACTTCAAATTCAACTTCAAATTCAACTTCAAATTCAACTTCAAATTCAACTTCAAATTCAACTTCAAATTCAACTTCAAATTCAACTTCAAATTCAACTTCAAATTCAACTTCAAATTCAACTTCAAATTCAACTTCAAATTCAACTTCAAATTCAACTTTAAATTCAACTTCAAATTCAACTTCAAATTCAACTTCAAATTCAAATTCCACTTCAACTTCAATTTCTACTTTAATTTCAACTTCAATTTCAACTTCAAATTCAACTTCAAATTCAACTTCAAATTGAACTTCAAATTGAACTTCAAATTTAACTTCAAATTCAACTTCAAATTCAACTTCAAATTCAACTTCAAATTCAACTTCAAATTCAACTTCAAATTCAACTTCAAATTCAACTTCAAATTCAACTTCAAATTCAACTTCAAATCCAACTTCAAATTCAACTTCAAATTCAACTTCAAATTCAACTTCAAATTCAACTTCGAATTCAACTTCAAATTCAACTTCAAATTCAACTTCAAATTCAACTTCAAATTCAACTTCAAATTCCACTTCAAATTCTACTTCAAATTCCACTTCAAATTCAACTTCAAATTGAACTTTAAATTCAACTTCAAATTCAACTTCAAATTCAACTTCAAATTCAACTTCAAATTCAACTTCAAATTCAACTTCAAATTGAACTTTAAATTGAACTTCAAATTGAACTTCAAATTCAACTTCAAGTTCAACTTCAAATTCAACTTCAAATTCAACTTCAACTTCAAATTCAACTTCAAATTCAACTTCAAATTCAACTTCAAATTCAACTTCAAATTCAACTTCAAATTCAACTTCAAATTCAACTTCAAATTCAACTTCAAATTCAACTTCAAATTCAACTTCAAATTCAACTTTAAATTCAACTTCAAATTCAACTTCAAATTCAACTTCAAATTCAAATTCCACTTCAACTTCAATTTCTACTTTAATTTCAACTTCAATTTCAACTTCAATTTCAACTTCAATTTCAACTTCAACTTCAACTTCAACTTCAACTTCAAATTCAACTTCAAATTCAACTTCAAATTCAACTTCAAATTCAACTTCAAATTCAACTTCAAATTCAACTTCAAATTCAACTTCAAATTCTACTTCAAATTCAACTTCAAGTTCAACTTCAAATTCAACTTTGAATTCAACTTCAAATTCAACTTCAAAATCAACTTCAAATTCAACATCAAATTCAACTTCAAATTCAACTGCAAATTCAACTTCAAATTCAACTCCAAATTCAACTTCAAATTCAACTTCAAATTCAACTTCAAATTGAACTTCAAATTGAACTTTAAATTGAACTTCAAATTGAACTTCAAATTGAACTTCAAGTTCAACTTCAAATTCAACTTCAAATTCAACTTCAACTTCAAATTCTACTTCAAATTCAACTTCAAGTTCAACTTCAAATTCAACTTCAAATTCAACTTCAAATTCAACTTCGAATTCAACTTCAAATTCAACTTCAAATTCAACTTCAAATTCAACTTCAAATTCAACTTCAAATTCTACTTCAAATTCAACTTCAAATTCAACTTCAAATTCAACTTCAAATTCAACTTCAAATTCAACTTCAAATTCAACTTCAAATTCTACTTCAAATTCAACTTCAAATTCAACTTCAAATTGAACTTTAAATTCAACTTCAAATTGAACTTCAAATTGAACTTCAAGTTCAACTTCAAATTCAACTTCAAATTCAACTTCAACTTCAAATTCTACTTCAAATTCAACTTCAAGTTCAACTTCAAATTCAACTTCAAATTCAACTTCAAATTCAACTTCGAATTCAACTTCAAATTCAACTTCAAATTCAACTTCAAATTCAACTTCAAATTCAACTTCAAATTCTACTTCAAATTCAACTTCAAATTCAACTTCAAATTCAACTTCAAATTCAACTTCAAATTCAACTTCAAATTCAACTTCAAATTCAACTTCAAATTCAACTTCAAATTGAACTTTAAATTGAACTTCAAATTGAACTTCAAATTGAACTTCAAGTTCAACTTCAAATTCAACTTCAAATTCAACTTCAACTTCAAATTCTACTTCAAATTCAACTTCAAGTTCAACTTCAAATTCAACTTCAAATTCAACTTCAAATTCAACTTCAAATTCTACTTCAAATTCAACTTCAAGTTCAACTTCAAATTCAACTTCGAATTCAACTTCAAATTCAACTTCAAAATCAACTTCAAATTCAACATCAAATTCAACTTCAAATTCAACTCCAAATTCAACTTCAAATTCAACTCCAAATTCAACTTCAAATTCAACTTCAAATTCAACTTCAAATTGAACTTCAAATTGAACTTTAAATTGAACTTCAAATTGAACTTCAAATTGAACTTCAAGTTCAACTTCAAATTCAACTTCAAATTCAACTTCAACTTCAAATTCTACTTCAAATTCAACTTCAAGTTCAACTTCAAATTCAACTTCAAATTCAACTTCAAATTCAACTTCGAATTCAACTTCAAATTCAACTTCAAATTCAACTTCAAATTCAACTTCAAATTCAACTTCAAATTCTACTTCAAATTCAACTTCAAATTCAACTTCAAATTGAACTTTAAATTCAACTTCAAATTCAACTTCAAATTCAACTTCAAATTCAACTTCAAATTCAACTTCAAATTCAACTTCAAATTGAACTTTAAATTGAACTTCAAATTGAACTTCAAATTCAACTTCAAGTTCAACTTCAAATTCAACTTCAAATTCAACTTCAACTTCAAATTCAACTTCAAACTCAACTTCAAATTCAACTTCAAATTCAACTTCAAATTCAACTTCAAATTCAACTTCAAATTCAACTTCAAATTCAACTTTAAATTCAACTTCAAATTCAACTTCAAATTCAACTTCAAATTCAAATTCCACTTCAACTTCAAATTCAACTTTAAATTCAACTTCAAATTCTACTTCAAATTCAACTTCAAATTGAACTTCAAATTGAACTTCAAATTGAACTTTAAATTGAACTTCAAATTGAACTTCAAATTCAACTTCAAGTTCAACTTCAAATTCAACTTTGAATTCAACTTCAAATTCAACTTCAAATTCAACTTCAAATTCAACTTCAAATTCAACTTCAAATTGAACTTTAAATTGAACTTCAAATTGAACTTCAAATTCAATTTCAAGTTCAACTTCAAATTCAACTTCAAATTCAACTTCAAATTCAACTTCAAATTCAACTTCAAATTCAACTTCAAATTCAACTTCAAATTGAACTTTAAATTGAACTTCAAATTGAACTTCAAATTCAATTTCAAGTTCAACTTTAAATTCAACTTCAAATTCTACTTCAAATTCAATTTCAAATTCAACTACAAATTGAACTTTAAATTCAACTTCAAATTCAACTTCAATTTCAACTTCAAATTCAACTTCAAATTCAACTTCAAATTTAACTTCAAATTCAACTTCAACTTCAAATTCAACTTCAAATTCAACTTCAAATTCAACTTCAAATTCAACTTCAAATTCAACTTCAAATTCAACTTCAAATTCAACTTCAAATTCAACTTCAAATTCAACTTCAAATTCAACTTCAAATTCAACTTCAAATTCAACTTCAAATTCAACTTTAAATTCAACTTCAAATTCAACTTCAAATTCAACTTCAAATTCAAATTCCACTTCAACTTCAATTTCTACTTTAATTTCAACTTCAATTTCAACTTCAAATTCAACTTCAAATTCAACTTCAAATTGAACTTCAAATTGAACTTCAAATTCAACTTCAAATTCAACTTCAAATTCAACTTCAAATTCAACTTCAAATTCAACTTCAAATTCAACTTCAAATTCAACTTCAAATTCAACTTCAAATTCAACTTCAAATTCAACTTCAAATCCAACTTCAAATTCAACTTCAAATTCAACTTCAAATTCAACTTCAAATTCAACTTCGAATTCAACTTCAAATTCAACTTCAAATTCAACTTCAAATTCAACTTCAAATTCAACTTCAAATTCCACTTCAAATTCTACTTCAAATTCCACTTCAAATTCAACTTCAAATTGAACTTTAAATTCAACTTCAAATTCAACTTCAAATTCAACTTCAAATTCAACTTCAAATTCAACTTCAAATTCAACTTCAAATTGAACTTTAAATTGAACTTCAAATTGAACTTCAAATTCAACTTCAAGTTCAACTTCAAATTCAACTTCAAATTCAACTTCAACTTCAAATTCAACTTCAAATTCAACTTCAAATTCAACTTCAAATTCAACTTCAAATTCAACTTCAAATTCAACTTCAAATTCAACTTCAAATTCAACTTCAAATTCAACTTCAAATTCAACTTCAAATTCAACTTTAAATTCAACTTCAAATTCAACTTCAAATTCAACTTCAAATTCAAATTCCACTTCAACTTCAATTTCTACTTTAATTTCAACTTCAATTTCAACTTCAATTTCAACTTCAATTTCAACTTCAACTTCAACTTCAACTTCAACTTCAAATTCAACTTCAAATTCAACTTCAAATTCAACTTCAAATTCAACTTCAAATTCAACTTCAAATTCAACTTCAAATTCAACTTCAAATTCAACTTCAAATTCTACTTCAAATTCAACTTCAAGTTCAACTTCAAATTCAACTTTGAATTCAACTTCAAATTCAACTTCAAAATCAACTTCAAATTCAACATCAAATTCAACTTCAAATTCAACTGCAAATTCAACTTCAAATTCAACTCCAAATTCAACTTCAAATTCAACTTCAAATTCAACTTCAAATTGAACTTCAAATTGAACTTTAAATTGAACTTCAAATTGAACTTCAAATTGAACTTCAAGTTCAACTTCAAATTCAACTTCAAATTCAACTTCAACTTCAAATTCTACTTCAAATTCAACTTCAAGTTCAACTTCAAATTCAACTTCAAATTCAACTTCAAATTCAACTTCGAATTCAACTTCAAATTCAACTTCAAATTCAACTTCAAATTCAACTTCAAATTCAACTTCAAATTCTACTTCAAATTCAACTTCAAATTCAACTTCAAATTCAACTTCAAATTCAACTTCAAATTCAACTTCAAATTCAACTTCAAATTCTACTTCAAATTCAACTTCAAATTCAACTTCAAATTGAACTTTAAATTCAACTTCAAATTGAACTTCAAATTGAACTTCAAGTTCAACTTCAAATTCAACTTCAAATTCAACTTCAACTTCAAATTCTACTTCAAATTCAACTTCAAGTTCAACTTCAAATTCAACTTCAAATTCAACTTCAAATTCAACTTCGAATTCAACTTCAAATTCAACTTCAAATTCAACTTCAAATTCAACTTCAAATTCAACTTCAAATTCTACTTCAAATTCAACTTCAAATTCAACTTCAAATTCAACTTCAAATTCAACTTCAAATTCAACTTCAAATTCAACTTCAAATTCAACTTCAAATTCAACTTCAAATTGAACTTTAAATTGAACTTCAAATTGAACTTCAAATTGAACTTCAAGTTCAACTTCAAATTCAACTTCAAATTCAACTTCAACTTCAAATTCTACTTCAAATTCAACTTCAAGTTCAACTTCAAATTCAACTTCAAATTCAACTTCAAATTCAACTTCAAATTCTACTTCAAATTCAACTTCAAGTTCAACTTCAAATTCAACTTCGAATTCAACTTCAAATTCAACTTCAAAATCAACTTCAAATTCAACATCAAATTCAACTTCAAATTCAACTCCAAATTCAACTTCAAATTCAACTCCAAATTCAACTTCAAATTCAACTTCAAATTCAACTTCAAATTGAACTTCAAATTGAACTTTAAATTGAACTTCAAATTGAACTTCAAATTGAACTTCAAGTTCAACTTCAAATTCAACTTCAAATTCAACTTCAACTTCAAATTCTACTTCAAATTCAACTTCAAGTTCAACTTCAAATTCAACTTCAAATTCAACTTCAAATTCAACTTCGAATTCAACTTCAAATTCAACTTCAAATTCAACTTCAAATTCAACTTCAAATTCAACTTCAAATTCTACTTCAAATTCAACTTCAAATTCAACTTCAAATTGAACTTTAAATTCAACTTCAAATTCAACTTCAAATTCAACTTCAAATTCAACTTCAAATTCAACTTCAAATTCAACTTCAAATTGAACTTTAAATTGAACTTCAAATTGAACTTCAAATTCAACTTCAAGTTCAACTTCAAATTCAACTTCAAATTCAACTTCAACTTCAAATTCAACTTCAAACTCAACTTCAAATTCAACTTCAAATTCAACTTCAAATTCAACTTCAAATTCAACTTCAAATTCAACTTCAAATTCAACTTTAAATTCAACTTCAAATTCAACTTCAAATTCAACTTCAAATTCAAATTCCACTTCAACTTCAAATTCAACTTTAAATTCAACTTCAAATTCTACTTCAAATTCAACTTCAAATTGAACTTCAAATTGAACTTCAAATTGAACTTTAAATTGAACTTCAAATTGAACTTCAAATTCAACTTCAAGTTCAACTTCAAATTCAACTTTGAATTCAACTTCAAATTCAACTTCAAAATCAACTTCAAATTCAACATCAAATTCAACTTCAAATTCAACTCCAAATTCAACTTCAAATTCAACTCCAAATTCAACTTCAAATTCAACTTCAAATTCAACTTCAAATTGAACTTCAAATTCAACTTTAAATTGAACTTCAAATTCAACTTCAAATTCAACTTCAAATTCAACTTCAAATTCAACTTCAAATTCAACTTCAAATTCAACTTCAAATTCAACTTCAAATTCAACTTCAAATTCAACTTCAAATTCAACTTCAAATTCAACTTCAAATTCAACTTCAAATTCAACTTCGAATTCAACTTCGAATTCAACTTCGAATTCAACTTCAAATTCAACTTCAAATTCAACTTCAAATTCAACTTCAAATTCAACTTCAAATTCTACTTCAAATTCAACTTCAAATTCAACTTCAAATTGAACTTTAAATTCAACTTCAAATTCAACTTCAAATTCAACTTCAAATTCAACTTCAAATTCAACTTCAAATTCAACTTCAAATTCAACTTCAAATTCAACTTCAAATTGAACTTTAAATTGAACTTCAAATTGAACTTCAAATTCAACTTCAAGTTCAACTTCAAATTCAACTTCAAATTCAACTTCAACTTCAAATTCAACTTCAAACTCAACTTCAAATTCAACTTCAAATTCAACTTCAAATTCAACTTCAAATTCAACTTCAAATTCAACTTCAAATTCAACTTTAAATTCAACTTCAAATTCAACTTCAAATTCAACTTCAAATTTAAATTCCACTTCAACTTCAAATTCAACTTTAAATTCAACTTCAAATTCTACTTCAAATTCAACTTCAAATTGAACTTCAAATTGAACTTTAAATTGAACTTCAAATTGAACTTCAAATTGAACTTCAAATTGAACTTTAAATTGAACTTCAAATTCAACTTCAAATTCAACTTCAAATTCAAATTCAACTTCAAATTCAACTTCAAATTCAAATTCAACTTCAAATTCAACTTCAAATTCAACTTCAAATTCAACTTCAAATTCAACTTCAAATTCAACTTCAAATTCAACTTCAAATTCAACTTCAAATTCAACTTCAAATTCAACTTCAAATTCAACTTCAAATTCAACTTCAAATTCAACTTCAAATTCAACTTCGAATTCAACTTCGAATTCAACTTCGAATTCAACTTCAAATTCAACTTCAAATTCAACTTCAAATTCAACTTCAAATTCAACTTCAAATTCTACTTCAAATTCAACTTCAAATTCAACTTCAAATTGAACTTTAAATTCAACTTCAAATTCAACTTCAAATTCAACTTCAAATTGAACTTTAAATTGAACTTCAAATTCAACTTCAAATTCAACTTCAAATTCAAATTCAACTTCAAATTCAACTTCAAATTCAAATTCAACTTCAAATTCAACTTCAAATTCAACTTCAAATTCAACTTCAAATTCAACTTCAAATTCAACTTCAAATTCAACTTCAAATTCAACTTCAAATTCAACTTCAAATTCAACTTCAAATTCAACTTCAAATTCAACTTCAAATTCAACTTCAAATTCAACTTCAAATTCAACTTCAAATTCAACTTCAAATTCAACTTCAAATTCAACTTCAAATTCAACTTCAAATTCAACTTCAAATTCAACTTCGAATTCAACTTCGAATTCAACTTCGAATTCAACTTCAAATTCAACTTCAAATTCAACTTCAAATTCAACTTCAAATTCAACTTCAAATTCTACTTCAAATTCAACTTCAAATTCAACTTCAAATTGAACTTTAAATTCAACTTCAAATTCAACTTCAAATTCAACTTCAAATTGAACTTTAAATTGAACTTCAAATTGAACTTCAAATTCAACTTCAAATTGAACTTTAAATTCAACTTCAAATTCAACTTCAAATTCAACTTCAAATTCAACTTCAAATTCAACTTCAAATTCAACTTCAAATTGAACTTTAAATTGAACTTCAAATTGAACTTCAAATTCAACTTCAAGTTCAACTTCAAATTCAACTTCAAATTCAACTTCAACTTCAAATTCAACTTCAAACTCAACTTCAAATTCAACTTCAAATTCAACTTCAAATTCAACTTCAAATTCAAATTCAACTTCAAATTCAACTTCAAATTCAAATTCAACTTCAAATTCAACTTCAAATTCAACTTCAAATTCAACTTCAAATTCAACTTCAAATTCAACTTCAAATTCAACTTCAAATTCAACTTCAAATTCAACTTCAAATTCAACTTCAAATTCAACTTCAAATTCAACTTCAAATTCAACTTCAAATTCAACTTCGAATTCAACTTCGAATTCAACTTCGAATTCAACTTCGAATTCAACTTCAAATTCAACTTCAAATTCAACTTCAAATTCAACTTCAAATTCTACTTCAAATTCAACTTCAAATTCAACTTCAAATTGAACTTTAAATTCAACTTCAAATTCAACTTCAAATTCAACTTCAAATTCAACTTCAAATTCAACTTCAAATTCAACTTCAAATTCAACTTCAAATTCAACTTCAAATTCAACTTTAAATTCAACTTCAAATTCAACTTCAAATTCAACTTCAAATTCAAATTCCACTTCAACTTCAAATTCAACTTTAAATTCAACTTCAAATTCTACTTCAAATTCAACTTCAAATTCTACTTCAAATTCAACTTCAAATTCAACTTCAAATTCAACTTCAAATTCAACTTCAAATTCTACTTCAAATTCAACTTCAAATTCAACTTCAAATTGAACTTTAAATTCAACTTCAAATTCAACTTCAAATTCAACTTCAAATTCAACTTCAAATTCAACTTCAAATTCAACTTCAAATTGAACTTTAAATTGAACTTCAAATTGAACTTCAAATTCAACTTCAAGTTCAACTTCAAATTCAACTTCAAATTCAACTTCAACTTCAAATTCAACTTCAAACTCAACTTCAAATTCAACTTCAAATTCAACTTCAAATTCAACTTCAAATTCAACTTCAAATTCAACTTCAAATTCAACTTTAAATTCAACTTCAAATTCAACTTCAAATTCAACTTCAAATTCAAATTCCACTTCAACTTCAAATTCAACTTTAAATTCAACTTCAAATTCTACTTCAAATTCAACTTCAAATTGAACTTCAAATTGAACTTCAAATTGAACTTTAAATTGAACTTCAAATTGAACTTCAAATTCAACTTCAAGTTCAACTTCAAATTCAACTTTGAATTCAACTTCAAATTCAACTTCAAAATCAACTTCAAATTCAACATCAAATTCAACTTCAAATTCAACTCCAAATTCAACTTCAAATTCAACTCCAAATTCAACTTCAAATTCAACTTCAAATTCAACTTCAAATTGAACTTCAAATTCAACTTTAAATTGAACTTCAAATTCAACTTCAAATTCAACTTCAAATTCAACTTCAAATTCAACTTCAAATTCAACTTCAAATTCAACTTCAAATTCAACTTCAAATTCAACTTCAAATTCAACTTCAAATTCAACTTCAAATTCAACTTCAAATTCAACTTCAAATTCAACTTCAAATTCAACTTCAAATTGAACTTTAAATTGAACTTCAAATTGAACTTCAAATTCAACTTCAAGTTCAACTTCAAATTCAACTTCAAATTCAACTTCAACTTCAAATTCAACTTCAAACTCAACTTCAAATTCAACTTCAAATTCAACTTCAAATTCAACTTCAAATTCAACTTCAAATTCAACTTCAAATTCAACTTTAAATTCAACTTCAAATTCAACTTCAAATTCAACTTCAAATTCAAATTCCACTTCAACTTCAAATTCAACTTTAAATTCAACTTCAAATTCTACTTCAAATTCAACTTCAAATTGAACTTCAAATTGAACTTCAAATTGAACTTTAAATTGAACTTCAAATTGAACTTCAAATTCAACTTCAAGTTCAACTTCAAATTCAACTTTGAATTCAACTTCAAATTCAACTTCAAAATCAACTTCAAATTCAACATCAAATTCAACTTCAAATTCAACTCCAAATTCAACTTCAAATTCAACTCCAAATTCAACTTCAAATTCAACTTCAAATTCAACTTCAAATTGAACTTCAAATTCAACTTTAAATTGAACTTCAAATTCAACTTCAAATTCAACTTCAAATTCAACTTCAAATTCAACTTCAAATTCAACTTCAAATTCAACTTCAAATTCAACTTCAAATTCAACTTCAAATTCAACTTCAAATTCAACTTCAAATTCAACTTCAAATTCAACTTCAAATTCAACTTCGAATTCAACTTCGAATTCAACTTCGAATTCAACTTCAAATTCAACTTCAAATTCAACTTCAAATTCAACTTCAAATTCAACTTCAAATTCAACTTCAAATTCTACTTCAAATTCAACTTCAAATTCAACTTCAAATTGAACTTTAAATTCAACTTCAAATTCAACTTCAAATTCAACTTCAAATTCAACTTCAAATTCAACTTCAAATTCAACTTCAAATTCAACTTCAAATTCAACTTCAAATTGAACTTTAAATTGAACTTCAAATTGAACTTCAAATTCAACTTCAAGTTCAACTTCAAATTCAACTTCAAATTCAACTTCAACTTCAAATTCAACTTCAAACTCAACTTCAAATTCAACTTCAAATTCAACTTCAAATTCAACTTCAAATTCAACTTCAAATTCAACTTCAAATTCAACTTTAAATTCAACTTCAAATTCAACTTCAAATTCAACTTCAAATTTAAATTCCACTTCAACTTCAAATTCAACTTTAAATTCAACTTCAAATTCTACTTCAAATTCAACTTCAAATTGAACTTCAAATTGAACTTTAAATTGAACTTCAAATTGAACTTCAAATTGAACTTCAAATTGAACTTTAAATTGAACTTCAAATTCAACTTCAAATTCAACTTCAAATTCAAATTCAACTTCAAATTCAACTTCAAATTCAAATTCAACTTCAAATTCAACTTCAAATTCAACTTCAAATTCAACTTCAAATTCAACTTCAAATTCAACTTCAAATTCAACTTCAAATTCAACTTCAAATTCAACTTCAAATTCAACTTCAAATTCAACTTCAAATTCAACTTCAAATTCAACTTCAAATTCAACTTCGAATTCAACTTCGAATTCAACTTCGAATTCAACTTCAAATTCAACTTCAAATTCAACTTCAAATTCAACTTCAAATTCAACTTCAAATTCTACTTCAAATTCAACTTCAAATTCAACTTCAAATTGAACTTTAAATTCAACTTCAAATTCAACTTCAAATTCAACTTCAAATTCAACTTCAAATTCAACTTCAAATTCAACTTCAAATTCAACTTCAAATTCAACTTCAAATTCAACTTTAAATTCAACTTCAAATTCAACTTCAAATTCAACTTCAAATTCAAATTCCACTTCAACTTCAAATTCAACTTTAAATTCAACTTCAAATTCTACTTCAAATTCAACTTCAAATTGAACTTCAAATTGAACTTCAAATTGAACTTTAAATTGAACTTCAAATTGAACTTCAAATTCAACTTCAAGTTCAACTTCAAATTCAACTTTGAATTCAACTTCAAATTCAACTTCAAAATCAACTTCAAATTCAACATCAAATTCAACTTCAAATTCAACTCCAAATTCAACTTCAAATTCAACTCCAAATTCAACTTCAAATTCAACTTCAAATTCAACTTCAAATTGAACTTCAAATTCAACTTTAAATTGAACTTCAAATTCAACTTCAAATTCAACTTCAAATTCAACTTCAAATTCAACTTCAAATTCAACTTCAAATTCAACTTCAAATTCAACTTCAAATTCAACTTCAAATTCAACTTCAAATTCAACTTCAAATTCAACTTCAAATTCAACTTCAAATTCAACTTCGAATTCAACTTCGAATTCAACTTCGAATTCAACTTCAAATTCAACTTCAAATTCAACTTCAAATTCAACTTCAAATTCAACTTCAAATTCTACTTCAAATTCAACTTCAAATTCAACTTCAAATTGAACTTTAAATTCAACTTCAAATTCAACTTCAAATTCAACTTCAAATTCAACTTCAAATTCAACTTCAAATTCAACTTCAAATTCAACTTCAAATTCAACTTCAAATTCAACTTCAAATTGAACTTTAAATTGAACTTCAAATTGAACTTCAAATTCAACTTCAAGTTCAACTTCAAATTCAACTTCAAATTCAACTTCAACTTCAAATTCAACTTCAAACTCAACTTCAAATTCAACTTCAAACTCAACTTCAAATTCAACTTCAAATTCAACTTCAAATTCAACTTCAAATTCAACTTCAAATTCAACTTCAAATTCAACTTTAAATTCAACTTCAAATTCAACTTCAAATTCAACTTCAAATTCAAATTCCACTTCAACTTCAAATTCAACTTTAAATTCAACTTCAAATTCTACTTCAAATTCAACTTCAAATTGAACTTCAAATTGAACTTTAAATTGAACTTCAAATTGAACTTCAAATTGAACTTCAAATTGAACTTTAAATTGAACTTCAAATTCAACTTCAAATTCAACTTCAAATTCAAATTCAACTTCAAATTCAACTTCAAATTCAAATTCAACTTCAAATTCAACTTCAAATTCAACTTCAAATTCAACTTCAAATTCAACTTCAAATTCAACTTCAAATTCAACTTCAAATTCAACTTCAAATTCAACTTCAAATTCAACTTCAAATTCAACTTCAAATTCAACTTCAAATTCAACTTCAAATTCAACTTCGAATTCAACTTCGAATTCAACTTCGAATTCAACTTCAAATTCAACTTCAAATTCAACTTCAAATTCAACTTCAAATTCAACTTCAAATTCTACTTCAAATTCAACTTCAAATTCAACTTCAAATTGAACTTTAAATTCAACTTCAAATTCAACTTCAAATTCAACTTCAAATTCAACTTCAAATTCAACTTCAAATTCAACTTCAAATTCAACTTCAAATTGAACTTTAAATTGAACTTCAAATTGAACTTCAAATTCAACTTCAAGTTCAACTTCAAATTCAACTTCAAATTCAACTTCAACTTCAAATTCAACTTCAAACTCAACTTCAAATTCAACTTCAAATTCAACTTCAAATTCAACTTCAAATTCAACTTCAAATTCAACTTCAAATTCAACTTCAAATTCAAATTCAACTTCAAATTCAACTTCAAATTCAACTTCAAATTCAACTTCAAATTCAACTTCAAATTCAACTTCAAATTCAACTTCAAATTCAACTTCAAATTCAACTTCAAATTCAACTTCAAATTCAACTTCAAATTCAACTTCAAATTCAACTTAAAATTCAACTTAAAATTCAACTTAAAATTCTACTTCAAATTCAACTTCAAATTCAACTTCAAATTGAACTTTAAATTCAACTTCAAATTCAACTTCAAATTCAACTTCAAATTCAACTTCAAATTTAACTTCAAATTCAACTTCAAATTCAACTTCAAATTGAACTTTAAATTGAACTTCAAATTGAACTTCAAATTCAATTTCAAGTTCAACTTCAAATTCAACTTCAAATTCAACTTCAAATTCAACTTCAAATTCAACTTCAAATTCAACTTCAAATTCAACTTCAAATTCAACTTCAAATTCAACTTCAAATTGAACTTTAAATTGAACTTCAAATTGAACTTCAAATTTAATTTCAAGTTCAACTTCAAATTCAACTTCAAATTCTACTTCAAATTCAACTTCAAATTCAACTACAAATTGAACTTTAAATTCAACTTCAAATTCAACTTCAACTTCAAATTCAACTTCAAATTCAACTTCAAGTTCAACTTCAAATTCAACTTCAAATTCAACTTCAACTTCAAATTCAACTTCAAATTCAACTTCAAATTCAACTTCAAATTCAACTTCAAATTCAACTTCAAATTCTACTTCAAATTCAACTTCAAATTCAACTTCAAATTGAACTTTAAATTCAACTTCAAATTCAACTTCAAATTCAACTTCAAATTCAACTTCAAATTCAACTTCAAATTCAACTTCAAATTCAACTTCAAATTCAACTTCAAATTCAACTTCAAATTCAACTTCAAATTCAACTTCAAATTCAACTTCAAATTCAACTTCAAATTCAACTTCAAATTCAACTTCGAATTCAACTTCGAATTCAACTTCAAATTCAACTTCAAATTCAACTTCAAATTCAACTTCAAATTCAACTTCAAATTCTACTTCAAATTCAACTTCAAATTCAACTTCAAATTGAACTTTAAATTCAACTTCAAATTCAACTTCAAATTCAACTTCAAATTCAACTTCAAATTCAACTTCAAATTCAACTTCAAATTGAACTTTAAATTGAACTTCAAATTGAACTTCAAATTCAACTTCAAGTTCAACTTCAAATTCAACTTCAAATTCAACTTCAACTTCAAATTCAACTTCAAACTCAACTTCAAATTCAACTTCAAATTCAACTTCAAATTCAACTTCAAATTCAACTTCAAATTCAACTTCAAATTCAACTTTAAATTCAACTTCAAATTCAACTTCAAATTCAACTTCAAATTCAAATTCCACTTCAACTTCAAATTCAACTTTAAATTCAACTTCAAATTCTACTTCAAATTCAACTTCAAATTGAACTTCAAATTGAACTTTAAATTGAACTTCAAATTCAACTTCAAATTCAACTTCAAATTCAACTTCAAATTCAACTTCAAATTCAACTTCAAATTCAACTTCAACTTCAAATTCAACTTCAAATTCAACTTCAAATTCAACTTCAAATTCAACTTCAAATTCAACTTCAAATTCAACTTCAAATTCAACTTCAAATTCAACTTCAAATTCAACTTCAAATTCAACTTCAAATTCAACTTCAAATTCAACTTAAAATTCTACTTCAAATTCAACTTCAAATTCAACTTCAAATTGAACTTTAAATTCAACTTCAAATTCAACTTCAAATTCAACTTCAAATTCAACTTCAAATTCAACTTCAAATTCAACTTCAAATTGAACTTTAAATTGAACTTCAAATTCAACTTCAAATTCAATTTCAAGTTCAACTTCAAATTCAACTTTAAATTCAACTTCAAATTCAACTTCAAATTCAACTTCAAATTCAACTTCAAATTCAACTTCAAATTGAACTTTAAATTGAACTTCAAATTGAACTTCAAATTCAATTTCAAGTTCAACTTCAAATTCAACTTCAAATTCTACTTCAAATTCAACTTCAAATTCAACTACAAATTGAACTTTAAATTCAACTTCAAATTCAACTTCAATTTCAACTTCAAATTCAACTTCAAATTCAACTTCAAATTCAACTTCAAATTCAACTTCAACTTCAAATTCAACTTCAAATTCAACTTCAAATTCAACTTCAAATTCAACTTCAAATTCAACTTCAAATTCAACTTCAAATTCAACTTCAAATTCAACTTCAAATTCAACTTCGAATTCAACTTCAAATTCAACTTCAAATTCAACTTCAAATTCAACTTCAAATTCAACTTCAAATTCCACTTCAAATTCTACTTCAAATTCCACTTCAAATTCAACTTCAAATTGAACTTTAAATTCAACTTCAAATTCAACTTCAAATTCAACTTCAAATTCAACTTCAAATTCAACTTCAAATTCAACTTCAAATTGAACTTTAAATTGAACTTCAAATTGAACTTCAAATTCAACTTCAAGTTCAACTTCAAATTCAACTTCAAATTCAACTTCAACTTCAAATTCAACTTCAAATTCAACTTCAAATTCAACTTCAAATTCAACTTCAAATTCAACTTCAAATTCAACTTCAAATTCAACTTCAAATTCAACTTCAAATTCAACTTCAAATTCAACTTTAAATTCAACTTCAAATTCAACTTCAAATTCAACTTCAAATTCAAATTCCACTTCAACTTCAATTTCTACTTTAATTTCAACTTCAATTTCAACTTCAATTTCAACTTCAATTTCAACTTCAACTTCAACTTCAACTTCAACTTCAAATTCAACTTCAAATTCAACTTCAAATTCAACTTCAAATTCAAATTCAACTTCAAATTCAACTTCAAATTCAACTTCAAATTCAACTTCAAATTCAACTTCAAATTCTACTTCAAATTCAACTTCAAATTGAACTTCAAATTGAACTTTAAATTGAACTTCAAATTGAACTTCAAATTCAACTTCAAGTTCAACTTCAAATTCAACTTCGAATTCAACTTCAAATTCAACTTCAAAATCAACTTCAAATTCAACATCAAATTCAACTTCAAATTCAACTCCAAATTCAACTTCAAATTCAACTCCAAATTCAACTTCAAATTCAACTTCAAATTCAACTTCAAATTGAACTTCAAATTGAACTTTAAATTGAACTTCAAATTGAACTTCAAATTGAACTTCAAGTTCAACTTCAAATTCAACTTCAAATTCAACTTCAAATTGAACTTCAAATTGAACTTCAAGTTCAACTTCAAATTCAACTTCAAATTCAACTTCAACTTCAAATTCTACTTCAAATTCAACTTCAAGTTCAACTTCAAATTCAACTTCAAATTCAACTTCAAATTCAACTTCAAATTCTACTTCAAATTCAACTTCAAGTTCAACTTCAAATTCAACTTCGAATTCAACTTCAAATTCAACTTCAAAATCAACTTCAAATTCAACATCAAATTCAACTTCAAATTCAACTCCAAATTCAACTTCAAATTCAACTCCAAATTCAACTTCAAATTCAACTTCAAATTCAACTTCAAATTGAACTTCAAATTGAACTTTAAATTGAACTTCAAATTGAACTTCAAATTGAACTTCAAGTTCAACTTCAAATTCAACTTCAAATTCAACTTCAACTTCAAATTCTACTTCAAATTCAACTTCAAGTTCAACTTCAAATTCAACTTCAAATTCAACTTCAATTTCAACTTCGAATTCAACTTCAAATTCAACTTCAAATTCAACTTCAAATTCAACTTCAAATTCAACTTCAAATTCTACTTCAAATTCAACTTCAAATTCAACTTCAAATTGAACTTTAAATTCAACTTCAAATTCAACTTCAAATTCAACTTCAAATTCAACTTCAAATTCAACTTCAAATTCAACTTCAAATTCAACTTTAAATTGAACTTCAAATTGAACTTCAAATTCAACTTCAAGTTCAACTTCAAATTCAACTTCAAATTCAACTTCAACTTCAAATTCAACTTCAAACTCAACTTCAAATTCAACTTCAAATTCAACTTCAAATTCAACTTCAAATTCAACTTCAAATTCAACTTCAAATTCAACTTTAAATTCAACTTCAAATTCAACTTCAAATTCAAATTCCACTTCAACTTCAAATTCAACTTTAAATTCAACTTCAAATTCTACTTCAAATTCAACTTCAAATTGAACTTCAAATTGAACTTCAAATTGAACTTTAAATTGAACTTCAAATTGAACTTCAAATTCAACTTCAAGTTCAACTTCAAATTCAACTTTGAATTCAACTTCAAATTCAACTTCAAAATCAACTTCAAATTCAACATCAAATTCAACTTCAAATTCAACTCCAAATTCAACTTCAAATTCAACTCCAAATTCAACTTCAAATTCAACTTCAAATTCAACTTCAAATTGAACTTCAAATTGAACTTTAAATTGAACTTCAAATTCAACTTCAAATTCAACTTCAAATTCAACTTCAAATTCAACTTCAAATTCAACTTCAAATTCAACTTCAAATTCAACTTCAAATTCAACTTCAAATTCAACTTCAAATTCAACTTCAAATTCAACTTCAAATTCAACTTCAAATTCAACTTCAAATTCAACTTCGAATTCAACTTCGAATTCAACTTCGAATTCAACTTCAAATTCAACTTCAAATTCAACTTCAAATTCAACTTCAAATTCAACTTCAAATTCTACTTCAAATTCAACTTCAAATTCAACTTCAAATTGAACTTTAAATTCAACTTCAAATTCAACTTCAAATTCAACTTCAAATTCAACTTCAAATTCAACTTCAAATTCAACTTCAAATTCAACTTCAAATTGAACTTTAAATTGAACTTCAAATTGAACTTCAAATTCAACTTCAAGTTCAACTTCAAATTCAACTTCAAATTCAACTTCAACTTCAAATTCAACTTCAAACTCAACTTCAAATTCAACTTCAAATTCAACTTCAAATTCAACTTCAAATTCAACTTCAAATTCAACTTCAAATTCAACTTTAAATTCAACTTCAAATTCAACTTCAAATTCAACTTCAAATTCAAATTCCACTTCAACTTCAAATTCAACTTTAAATTCAACTTCAAATTCTACTTCAAATTCAACTTCAAATTGAACTTCAAATTGAACTTTAAATTGAACTTCAAATTGAACTTCAAATTGAACTTCAAATTGAACTTTAAATTGAACTTCAAATTCAACTTCAAATTCAACTTCAAATTCAACTTCAAATTCAACTTCAAATTCAACTTCAAATTCAACTTCAAATTCAAATTCAACTTCAAATTCAACTTCAAATTCAACTTCAAATTCAACTTCAAATTCAACTTCAAATTCAACTTCAAATTCAACTTCAAATTCAACTTCAAATTCAACTTCAAATTCAACTTCAAATTCAACTTCAAATTCAACTTCAAATTCAACTTCAAATTCAACTTCAAATTCAACTTCAAATTCAACTTCAAATTCAACTTCGAATTCAACTTCGAATTCAACTTCGAATTCAACTTCAAATTCAACTTCAAATTCAACTTCAAATTCAACTTCAAATTCAACTTCAAATTCTACTTCAAATTCAACTTCAAATTCAACTTCAAATTGAACTTTAAATTCAACTTCAAATTCAACTTCAAATTCAACTTCAAATTCAACTTCAAATTCAACTTCAAATTCAACTTCAAATTGAACTTTAAATTGAACTTCAAATTGAACTTCAAATTCAACTTCAAGTTCAACTTCAAATTCAACTTCAAATTCAACTTCAACTTCAAATTCAACTTCAAACTCAACTTCAAATTCAACTTCAAATTCAACTTCAAATTCAACTTCAAATTCAACTTCAAATTCAACTTCAAATTCAACTTTAAATTCAACTTCAAATTCAACTTCAAATTCAACTTCAAATTCAAATTCCACTTCAACTTCAAATTCAACTTTAAATTCAACTTCAAATTCTACTTCAAATTCAACTTCAAATTGAACTTCAAATTGAACTTTAAATTGAACTTCAAATTGAACTTCATATTGAACTTCAAATTGAACTTTAAATTGAACTTCAAATTCAACTTCAAATTCAACTTCAAATTCAACTTCAAATTCAACTTCAAATTCAACTTCAAATTCAAATTCAACTTCAAATTCAACTTCAAATTCAACTTCAAATTCAACTTCAAATTCAACTTCAAATTCAACTTCAAATTCAACTTCAAATTCAACTTCAAATTCAACTTCAAATTCAACTTCAAATTCAACTTAAAATTCAACTTAAAATTCAACTTAAAATTCTACTTCAAATTCAACTTCAAATTCAACTTCAAATTGAACTTTAAATTCAACTTCAAATTCAACTTCAAATTCAACTTCAAATTCAACTTCAAATTCAACTTCAAATTCAACTTCAAATTGAACTTTAAATTGAACTTCAAATTGAACTTCAAATTCAATTTCAAGTTCAACTTCAAATTCAACTTCAAATTCAACTTCAAATTCAACTTCAAATTCAACTTCAAATTCAACTTCAAATTCAACTTCAAATTCAACTTCAAATTGAACTTTAAATTGAACTTCAAATTGAACTTCAAATTTAATTTCAAGTTCAACTTCAAATTCAACTTCAAATTCTACTTCAAATTCAACTTCAAATTCAACTACAAATTGAACTTTAAATTCAACTTCAAATTCAACTTCAAATTCAACTTCAACTTCAAATTCAACTTCAAATTCAACTTCAAGTTCAACTTCAAATTCAACTTCAAATTCAACTTCAACTTCAAATTCAACTTCAAATTCAACTTCAAATTCAACTTCAAATTCAACTTCAAATTCAACTTCAAATTCAACTTCAAATTCAACTTCAAATTCAACTTCAAATTCAACTTCAAATTCAACTTCAAATTCAACTTCAAATTCAACTTCAAATTCTACTTCAAATTCAACTTCAAATTGAACTTCAAATTGAACTTCAAATTCAACTTCAAATTCAACTTCAAATTCAACTTCAAATTCAACTTCAAATTCAACTTCAAATTCAACTTCAAATTCAACTTCAAATTCAACTTCAAATTCAACTTCAAATTCAACTTCAAATTCAACTTCAAATTCAACTTCAAATTCAACTTCGAATTCAACTTCGAATTCAACTTCAAATTCAACTTCAAATTCAACTTCAAATTCAACTTCAAATTCAACTTCAAATTCTACTTCAAATTCAACTTCAAATTCAACTTCAAATTGAACTTTAAATTCAACTTCAAATTCAACTTCAAATTCAACTTCAAATTCAACTTCAAATTCAACTTCAAATTCAACTTCAAATTGAACTTTAAATTGAACTTCAAATTGAACTTCAAATTCAACTTCAAGTTCAACTTCAAATTCAACTTCAAATTCAACTTCAACTTCAAATTCAACTTCAAACTCAACTTCAAATTCAACTTCAAATTCAACTTCAAATTCAACTTCAAATTCAACTTCAAATTCAACTTCAAATTCAACTTTAAATTCAACTTCAAATTCAACTTCAAATTCAACTTCAAATTCAACTTCAAATTCAAATTCCACTTCAACTTCAAATTCAACTTTAAATTCAACTTCAAATTCTACTTCAAATTCAACTTCAAATTGAACTTCAAATTGAACTTTAAATTGAACTTCAAATTGAACTTCAAATTCAACTTCAAGTTCAACTTCAAATTCAACTTTGAATTCAACTTCAAATTCAACTTCAAAATCAACTTCAAATTCAACATCAAATTCAACTTCAAATTCAACTCCAAATTCAACTTCAAATTCAACTCCAAATTCAACTTCAAATTCAACTTCAAATTCAACTTCAAATTGAACTTCAAATTGAACTTTAAATTGAACTTCAAATTCAACTTCAAATTCAACTTCAAATTCAACTTCAAATTCAACTTCAAATTCAACTTCAAATTCAAATTCAACTTCAAATTCAACTTCAAATTCAACTTCAAATTCAACTTCAAATTCAACTTCAAATTCAACTTCAAATTCAACTTCAAATTCAACTTCAAATTCAACTTCAAATTCAACTTCAAATTCAACTTAAAATTCAACTTAAAATTCTACTTCAAATTCAACTTCAAATTCAACTTCAAATTGAACTTTAAATTCAACTTCAAATTCAACTTCAAATTCAAATTCAACTTCAAATTCAACTTCAACTTCAAATTCAACTTCAAACTCAACTTCAAATTCAACTTCAAATTCAACTTCAAATTCAACTTCAAATTCAACTTCAAATTCAACTTCAAATTCAACTTTAAATTCAACTTCAAATTCAACTTCAAATTCAACTTCAAATTCAAATTCCACTTCAACTTCAAATTCAACTTTAAATTCAACTTCAAATTCTACTTCAAATTCAACTTCAAATTGAACTTCAAATTGAACTTTAAATTGAACTTCAAATTGAACTTCAAATTGAACTTCAAATTGAACTTTAAATTGAACTTCAAATTCAACTTCAAATTCAACTTCAAATTCAACTTCAAATTCAACTTCAAATTCAACTTCAAATTCAACTTCAAATTCAAATTCAACTTCAAATTCAACTTCAAATTCAACTTCAAATTCAACTTCAAATTCAACTTCAAATTCAACTTCAAATTCAACTTCAAATTCAACTTCAAATTCAACTTCAAATTCAACTTCAAATTCAACTTCAAATTCAACTTCAAATTCAACTTCAAATTCAACTTCAAATTCAACTTCAAATTCAACTTCGAATTCAACTTCGAATTCAACTTCGAATTCAACTTCAAATTCAACTTCAAATTCAACTTCAAATTCAACTTCAAATTCAACTTCAAATTCTACTTCAAATTCAACTTCAAATTCAACTTCAAATTGAACTTTAAATTCAACTTCAAATTCAACTTCAAATTCAACTTCAAATTCAACTTCAAATTCAACTTCAAATTCAACTTCAAATTGAACTTTAAATTGAACTTCAAATTGAACTTCAAATTCAACTTCAAGTTCAACTTCAAATTCAACTTCAAATTCAACTTCAACTTCAAATTCAACTTCAAACTCAACTTCAAATTCAACTTCAAATTCAACTTCAAATTCAACTTCAAATTCAACTTCAAATTCAACTTCAAATTCAACTTTAAATTCAACTTCAAATTCAACTTCAAATTCATCTTCAAATTCAAATTCCACTTCAACTTCAAATTCAACTTTAAATTCAACTTCAAATTCTACTTCAAATTCAACTTCAAATTGAACTTCAAATTGAACTTTAAATTGAACTTCAAATTGAACTTCATATTGAACTTCAAATTGAACTTTAAATTGAACTTCAAATTCAACTTCAAATTCAACTTCAAATTCAACTTCAAATTCAACTTCAAATTCAACTTCAAATTCAAATTCAACTTCAAATTCAACTTCAAATTCAACTTCAAATTCAACTTCAAATTCAACTTCAAATTCAACTTCAAATTCAACTTCAAATTCAACTTCAAATTCAACTTCAAATTCAACTTCAAATTCAACTTCAAATTCAACTTAAAATTCAACTTAAAATTCAACTTAAAATTCTACTTCAAATTCAACTTCAAATTCAACTTCAAATTGAACTTTAAATTCAACTTCAAATTCAACTTCAAATTCAACTTCAAATTCAACTTCAAATTCAACTTCAAATTCAACTTCAAATTGAACTTTAAATTGAACTTCAAATTGAACTTCAAATTCAATTTCAAGTTCAACTTCAAATTCAACTTCAAATTCAACTTCAAATTCAACTTCAAATTCAACTTCAAATTCAACTTCAAATTCAACTTCAAATTCAACTTCAAATTGAACTTTAAATTGAACTTCAAATTGAACTTCAAATTTAATTTCAAGTTCAACTTCAAATTCAACTTCAAATTCTACTTCAAATTCAACTTCAAATTCAACTACAAATTGAACTTTAAATTCAACTTCAAATTCAACTTCAAATTCAACTTCAACTTCAAATTCAACTTCAAATTCAACTTCAAGTTCAACTTCAAATTCAACTTCAAATTCAACTTCAACTTCAAATTCAACTTCAAATTCAACTTCAAATTCAACTTCAAATTCAACTTCAAATTCAACTTCAAATTCAACTTCAAATTCAACTTCAAATTCAACTTCAAATTCAACTTCAAATTCAACTTCAAATTCAACTTCAAATTCAACTTCAAATTCTACTTCAAATTCAACTTCAAATTGAACTTCAAATTGAACTTCAAATTCAACTTCAAATTCAACTTCAAATTCAACTTCAAATTCAACTTCAAATTCAACTTCAAATTCAACTTCAAATTCAACTTCAAATTCAACTTCAAATTCAACTTCAAATTCAACTTCAAATTCAACTTCAAATTCAACTTCAAATTCAACTTCAAATTCAACTTCAAATTCAACTTCGAATTCAACTTCGAATTCAACTTCAAATTCAACTTCAAATTCAACTTCAAATTCAACTTCAAATTCAACTTCAAATTCTACTTCAAATTCAACTTCAAATTCAACTTCAAATTGAACTTTAAATTCAACTTCAAATTCAACTTCAAATTCAACTTCAAATTCAACTTCAAATTCAACTTCAAATTCAACTTCAAATTGAACTTTAAATTGAACTTCAAATTGAACTTCAAATTCAACTTCAAGTTCAACTTCAAATTCAACTTCAAATTCAACTTCAACTTCAAATTCAACTTCAAACTCAACTTCAAATTCAACTTCAAATTCAACTTCAAATTCAACTTCAAATTCAACTTCAAATTCAACTTCAAATTCAACTTTAAATTCAACTTCAAATTCAACTTCAAATTCAACTTCAAATTCAACTTCAAATTCAAATTCCACTTCAACTTCAAATTCAACTTTAAATTCAACTTCAAATTCTACTTCAAATTCAACTTCAAATTGAACTTCAAATTGAACTTTAAATTGAACTTCAAATTGAACTTCAAATTCAACTTCAAGTTCAACTTCAAATTCAACTTTGAATTCAACTTCAAATTCAACTTCAAAATCAACTTCAAATTCAACATCAAATTCAACTTCAAATTCAACTCCAAATTCAACTTCAAATTCAACTCCAAATTCAACTTCAAATTCAACTTCAAATTCAACTTCAAATTGAACTTCAAATTGAACTTTAAATTGAACTTCAAATTCAACTTCAAATTCAACTTCAAATTCAACTTCAAATTCAATTTCAAATTCAACTTCAAATTCAAATTCAACTTCAAATTCAACTTCAAATTCAACTTCAAATTCAACTTCAAATTCAACTTCAAATTCAACTTCAAATTCAACTTCAAATTCAACTTCAAATTCAACTTCAAATTCAACTTCAAATTCAACTTCAAATTCAACTTAAAATTCTACTTCAAATTCAACTTCAAATTCAACTTCAAATTGAACTTTAAATTCAACTTCAAATTCAACTTCAAATTCAACTTCAAATTCAACTTCAAATTCAACTTCAAATTCAACTTCAAATTCAACTTCAAATTGAACTTTAAATTGAACTTCAAATTGAACTTCAAATTCAATTTCAAGTTCAACTTCAAATTCAACTTTAAATTCAACTTCAAATTCAACTTCAAATTCAACTTCAAATTCAACTTCAAATTCAACTTCAAATTGAACTTTAAATTGAACTTCAAATTGAACTTCAAATTCAATTTCAAGTTCAACTACAAATTCAACTTCAAATTCTACTTCAAATTCAACTTCAAATTCAACTACAAATTGAACTTTAAATTCAACTTCAAATTCAACTTCAATTTCAACTTCAAATTCAACTTCAAATTCAACTTCAAATTCAACTTCAAATTCAACTTCAACTTCAAATTCAACTTCAAATTCAACTTCAAATTCAACTTCAAATTCAACTTCAAATTCAACTTCAAATTCAACTTCAACTTCAACTTCAAATTCAACTTCAAACTCAACTTCAAATTCAACTTCAAATTCAACTTCAAATTCAACTTCAAATTCAACTTCAAATTCAACTTCAAATTCAACTTTAAATTCAACTTCAAATTCAACTTCAAATTCAACTTCAAATTCAAATTCCACTTCAACTTCAAATTCAACTTTAAATTCAACTTCAAATTCTACTTCAAATTCAACTTCAAATTGAACTTCAAATTGAACTTTAAATTGAACTTCAAATTGAACTTCAAATTGAACTTCAAATTGAACTTTAAATTGAACTTCAAATTCAACTTCAAATTCAACTTCAAATTCAACTTCAAATTCAACTTCAAATTCAACTTCAAATTCAAATTCAACTTCAAATTCAACTTCAAATTCAACTTCAAATTCAACTTCAAATTCAACTTCAAATTCAACTTCAAATTCAACTTCAAATTCAACTTCAAATTCAACTTCAAATTCAACTTCAAATTCAACTTCAAATTCAACTTCAAATTCAACTTCAAATTCAACTTCAAATTCAACTTCAAATTCAACTTCGAATTCAACTTCGAATTCAACTTCGAATTCAACTTCAAATTCAACTTCAAATTCAACTTCAAATTCAACTTCAAATTCAACTTCAAATTCTACTTCAAATTCAACTTCAAATTCAACTTCAAATTGAACTTTAAATTCAACTTCAAATTCAACTTCAAATTCAACTTCAAATTCAACTTCAAATTCAACTTCAAATTCAACTTCAAATTGAACTTTAAATTGAACTTCAAATTGAACTTCAAATTCAACTTCAAGTTCAACTTCAAATTCAACTTCAAATTCAACTTCAACTTCAAATTCAACTTCAAACTCAACTTCAAATTCAACTTCAAATTCAACTTCAAATTCAACTTCAAATTCAACTTCAAATTCAACTTCAAATTCAACTTTAAATTCAACTTCAAATTCAACTTCAAATTCAACTTCAAATTCAAATTCCACTTCAACTTCAAATTCAACTTTAAATTCAACTTCAAATTCTACTTCAAATTCAACTTCAAATTGAACTTCAAATTGAACTTTAAATTGAACTTCAAATTGAACTTCAAATTGAACTTCAAATTGAACTTTAAATTGAACTTCAAATTCAACTTCAAATTCAACTTCAAATTCAACTTCAAATTCAACTTCAAATTCAACTTCAAATTCAAATTCATCTTCAAATTCAACTTCAAATTCAACTTCAAATTCAACTTCAAATTCAACTTCAAATTCAACTTCAAATTCAACTTCAAATTCAACTTCAAATTCAACTTAAAATTCAACTTAAAATTCAACTTAAAATTCAACTTAAAATTCAACTTAAAATTCTACTTCAAATTCAACTTCAAATTCAACTTCAAATTGAACTTTAAATTCAACTTCAAATTCAACTTCAAATTCAACTTCAAATTCAACTTCAAATTCAACTTCAAATTCAACTTCAAATTGAACTTTAAATTGAACTTCAAATTGAACTTCAAATTCAATTTCAAGTTCAACTTCAAATTCAACTTCAAATTCAACTTCAAATTCAACTTCAAATTCAACTTCAAATTCAACTTCAAATTCAACTTCAAATTCAACTTCAAATTGAACTTTAAATTGAACTTCAAATTGAACTTCAAATTTAATTTCAAGTTCAACTTCAAATTCAACTTCAAATTCTACTTCAAATTCAACTTCAAATTCAACTACAAATTGAACTTTAAATTCAACTTCAAATTCAACTTCAAATTCAACTTCAAACTCAAATTCAACTTCAAATTCAACTTCAAGTTCAACTTCAAATTCAACTTCAAATTCAACTTCAACTTCAAATTCAACTTCAAATTCAACTTCAAAATTCAACTTCAAATTCAACTTCAAATTCAACTTCAAATTCAACTTCAAATTCAACTTCAATCAACTTCAACTTCAACTTCAAATTCAACTTCAAATTCAACTTCAAATTCTACTTCAAATTCAACTTCAAATTGAACTTCAAATTGAACTTCAAATTGAACTTCAAATTCAACTTCAAATTCAACTTCAAATTCAACTTCAAATTCAACTTCAAATTCAACTTCAAATTCAACTTCAAATTCAACTTCAAATTCAACTTCAAATTCAACTTCAAATTCAACTTCAAATTCAACTTCAAATTCAACTTCAAATTCAACTTCGAATTCAACTTCGAATTAAACTTCAAATTCAACTTCAAATTCAACTTCAAATTCAACTTCAAATTCAACTTCAAATTCTACTTCAAATTCAACTTCAAATTCAACTTCAAATTGAACTTTAAATTCAACTTCAAATTCAACTTCAAATTCAACTTCAAATTCAACTTCAAATTCAACTTCAAATTCAACTTCAAATTGAACTTTAAATTGAACTTCAAATTGAACTTCAAATTCAACTTCAAGTTCAACTTCAAATTCAACTTCAAATTCAACTTCAACTTCAAATTCAACTTCAAACTCAACTTCAAATTCAACTTCAAATTCAACTTCAAAATTCAACTTCAAATTCAACTTCAAATTCAACTTTAAATTCAACTTCAAATTCAACTTCAAATTCAACTTCAAATTCAAATTCCACTTCAACTTCAAATTCAACTTTAAATTCAACTTCAAATTCTACTTCAAATTCAACTTCAAATTGAACTTCAAATTGAACTTTAAATTGAACTTCAAATTGAACTTCAAATTCAACTTCAAGTTCAACTTCAAATTCAACTTTGAATTCAACTTCAAATTCAACTTCAAAATCAACTTCAAATTCAACATCAAATTCAACTTCAAATTCAACTCCAAATTCAACTTCAAATTCAACTCCAAATTCAACTTCAAATTCAACTTCAAATTCAACTTCAAATTGAACTTCAAATTGAACTTTAAATTGAACTTCAAATTCAACTTCAAATTCAACTTCAAATTCAACTTCAAATTCAACTTCAAATTCAACTTCAAATTCAAATTCAACTTCAAATTCAACTTCAAATTCAACTTCAAATTCAACTTCAAATTCAACTTCAAATTCAACTTCAAATTCAACTTCAAATTCAACTTCAAATTCAACTTCAAATTCAACTTCAAATTCAACTTCAAATTCTACTTCAAATTCAACTTCAAATTGAACTTCAAATTGAACTTTAAATTCAACTTCAAATTCAACTTCAAATTCAACTTCAAATTCAACTTCAAATTCAACTTCAAATTCAACTTCAAATTGAACTTTAAATTGAACTTCAAATTGAACTTCAAATTCAATTTCAAGTTCAACTTCAAATTCAACTTTAAATTCAACTTCAAATTCAACTTCAAATTCAACTTCAAATTCAACTTCAAATTCAACTTCAAATTGAACTTTAAATTGAACTTCAAATTGAACTTCAAATTCAATTTCAAGTTCAACTTCAAATTCAACTTCAAATTCTACTTCAAATTCAACTTCAAATTCAACTACAAATTGAATTTTAAATTCAACTTCAAATTCAACTTCAATTTCAACTTCAAATTCAACTTCAAATTCAACTTCAAATTCAACTTCAAATTCAACTTCAACTTCAAATTCAACTTCAAATTCAACTTCAAATTCAACTTCAAATTCAACTTCAAATTCAACTTCAAATTCAACTTCAAATTCAACTTCAAATTCAACTTCAAATTCAACTTCGAATTCAACTTCAAATTCAACTTCAAATTCAACTTCAAATTCAACTTCAAATTCAACTTCAAATTCCACTTCAAATTCTACTTCAAATTCCACTTCAAATTCAACTTCAAATTGAACTTTAAATTCAACTTCAAATTCAACTTCAAATTCAACTTCAAATTCAACTTCAAATTCAACTTCAAATTCAACTTCAAATTGAACTTTAAATTGAACTTCAAATTGAACTTCAAATTCAACTTCAAGTTCAACTTCAAATTCAACTTCAAATTCAACTTCAACTTCAAATTCAACTTCAAATTCAACTTCAAATTCAACTTCAAATTCAACTTCAAATTCAACTTCAAATTCAACTTCAAATTCAACTTCAAATTCAACTTCAAATTCAACTTTAAATTCAACTTCAAATTCAACTTCAAATTCAACTTCAAATTCAAATTCCACTTCAACTTCAATTTCTACTTTAATTTCAACTTCAATTTCAACTTCAATTTCAACTTCAACTTTAACTTCAACTTCAACTTCAAATTCAACTTCAAATTCAACTTCAAATTCAACTTCAAATTCAACTTCAAATTCAACTTCAAATTGAACTTTAAATTGAACTTCAAATTGAACTTCAAATTCAACTTCAAGTTCAACTTCAAATTCAACTTCGAATTCAACTTCAAATTCAACTTCAAAATCAACTTCAAATTCAACATCAAATTCAACTTCAAATTCAACTCCAAATTCAACTTCAAATTCAACTCCAAATTCAACTTCAAATTCAACTTCAAATTCAACTTCAAATTGAACTTCAAATTGAACTTTAAATTGAACTTCAAATTGAACTTCAAATTGAACTTCAAGTTCAACTTCAATTTCAATTTCAAATTCAACTTCAACTTCAAATTCTACTTCAAATTCAACTTCAAGTTCAACTTCAAATTCAACTTCAAATTCAACTTCAAATTCAACTTCAAATTCAACTTCAAATTCAACTTCAAATTCTACTTCAAATTCAACTTCAAATTCAACTTCAAATTGAACTTTAAATTCAACTTCAAATTCAACTTCAAATTCAACTTCAAATTCAACTTCAAATTCAACTTCAAATTCAACTTCAAATTGAACTTTAAATTGAACTTCAAATTGAACTTCAAATTCAACTTCAAGTTCAACTTCAAATTCAACTTCAAATTCAACTTCAACTTCAAATTCAACTTCAAACTCAACTTCAAATTCAACTTCAAATTCAACTTCAAATTCAACTTCAAATTCAACTTCAAATTCAACTTCAAATTCAACTTTAAATTCAACTTCAAATTCAACTTCAAATTCAACTTCAAATTCAAATTCCACTTCAACTTCAAATTCAACTTTAAATTCAACTTCAAATTCTACTTCAAATTCAACTTCAAATTGAACTTCAAATTGAACTTTAAATTGAACTTCAAATTGAACTTCAAATTCAACTTCAAGTTCAACTTCAAATTCAACTTTGAATTCAACTTCAAATTCAACTTCAAAATCAACTTCAAATTCAACATCAAATTCAACTTCAAATTCAACTCCAAATTCAACTTCAAATTCAACTCCAAATTCAACTTCAAATTCAACTTCAAATTCAACTTCAAATTGAACTTCAAATTGAACTTTAAATTGAACTTCAAATTCAACTTCAAATTCAACTTCAAATTCAACTTCAAATTCAACTTCAAATTCAACTTCAAATTCAAATTCAACTTCAAATTCAACTTCAAATTCAACTTCAAATTCAACTTCAAATTCAACTTCAAATTCAACTTCAAATTCAACTTCAAATTCAACTTCAAATTCAACTTCAAATTCAACTTCAAATTCAACTTCAAATTCTACTTCAAATTCAACTTCAAATTCAACTTCAAATTGAACTTTAAATTCAACTTCAAATTCAACTTCAAATTCAACTTCAAATTCAACTTCAAATTCAACTTCAAATTCAACTTCAAATTGAACTTTAAATTGAACTTCAAATTGAACTTCAAATTCAATTTCAAGTTCAACTTCAAATTCAACTTTAAATTCAACTTCAAATTCAACTTCAAATTCAACTTCAAATTCAACTTCAAATTCAACTTCAAATTGAACTTTAAATTGAACTTCAAATTGAACTTCAAATTCAATTTCAAGTTCAACTTCAAATTCAACTTCAAATTCTACTTCAAATTCAACTTCAAATTCAACTACAAATTGAATTTTAAATTCAACTTCAAATTCAACTTCAATTTCAACTTCAAATTCAACTTCAAATTCAACTTCAAATTCAACTTCAAATTCAACTTCAACTTCAAATTCAACTTCAAATTCAACTTCAAATTCAACTTCAAATTCAACTTCAAATTCAACTTCAAATTCAACTTCAAATTCAACTTCAAATTCAACTTCAAATTCAACTTCGAATTCAACTTCAAATTCAACTTCAAATTCAACTTCAAATTCAACTTCAAATTCAACTTCAAATTCCACTTCAAATTCTACTTCAAATTCCACTTCAAATTCAACTTCAAATTGAACTTTAAATTCAACTTCAAATTCAACTTCAAATTCAACTTCAAATTCAACTTCAAATTCAACTTCAAATTCAACTTCAAATTGAACTTTAAATTGAACTTCAAATTGAACTTCAAATTCAACTTCAAGTTCAACTTCAAATTCAACTTCAAATTCAACTTCAACTTCAAATTCAACTTCAAATTCAACTTCAAATTCAACTTCAAATTCAACTTCAAATTCAACTTCAAATTCAACTTCAAATTCAACTTCAAATTCAACTTCAAATTCAACTTCAAATTCAACTTTAAATTCAACTTCAAATTCAACTTCAAATTCAACTTCAAATTCAAATTCCACTTCAACTTCAATTTCTACTTTAATTTCAACTTCAATTTCAACTTCAATTTCAACTTCAATTTCAACTTCAACTTTAACTTCAACTTCAACTTCAAATTCAACTTCAAATTCAACTTCAAATTCAACTTCAAATTCAACTTCAAATTCAACTTCAAATTCAACTTCAAATTGAACTTTAAATTGAACTTCAAATTGAACTTCAAATTCAACTTCAAGTTCAACTTCAAATTCAACTTCGAATTCAACTTCAAATTCAACTTCAAAATCAACTTCAAATTCAACATCAAATTCAACTTCAAATTCAACTCCAAATTCAACTTCAAATTCAACTCCAAATTCAACTTCAAATTCAACTTCAAATTCAACTTCAAATTGAACTTCAAATTGAACTTTAAATTGAACTTCAAATTGAACTTCAAATTGAACTTCAAGTTCAACTTCAATTTCAACTTCAAATTCAACTTCAACTTCAAATTCTACTTCAAATTCAACTTCAAGTTCAACTTCAAATTCAACTTCAAATTCAACTTCAAATTCAACTTCGAATTCAACTTCAAATTCAACTTCAAATTCAACTTCAAATTCAACTTCAAATTCAACTTCAAATTCTACTTCAAATTCAACTTCAAATTCAACTTCAAATTGAACTTTAAATTCAACTTCAAATTCAACTTCAAATTCAACTTCAAATTCAACTTCAAATTCAACTTCAAATTCAACTTCAAATTGAACTTTAAATTGAACTTCAAATTGAACTTCAAATTCAACTTCAAATTCAACTTCAAATTCTACTTCAAATTCAACTTCAAATTCAACTTCAAATTGAACTTTAAATTCAACTTCAAATTCAACTTCAAATTCAACTTCAAATTCAACTTCAAATTCAACTTCAAATTCAACTTCAAATTGAACTTTAAATTGAACTTCAAATTGAACTTCAAATTCAACTTCAAGTTCAACTTCAAATTCAACTTCAAATTCAACTTCAACTTCAAATTCAACTTCAAACTCAACTTCAAATTCAACTTCAAATTCAACTTCAAATTCAACTTCAAATTCAACTTCAAATTCAACTTCAAATTCAACTTTAAATTCAACTTCAAATTCAACTTCAAATTCAACTTCAAATTCAAATTCCACTTCAACTTCAAATTCAACTTTAAATTCAACTTCAAATTCTACTTCAAATTCAACTTCAAATTGAACTTCAAATTGAACTTCAAATTGAAATTTAAATTGAACTTCAAATTCAACTTCAAATTCAACTTCAAGTTCAACTTCAAATTCAACTTTGAATTCAACTTCAAATTCAACTTCAAAATCAACTTCAAATTCAACAT
This sequence comes from Brachycybe producta, assembly GCA_036925085.1. NCBI lineage: Eukaryota > Metazoa > Arthropoda > Diplopoda > Playtdesmida > Andrognathidae > Brachycybe > Brachycybe producta. The sequence continues at coordinate 9,020 of JAUPFP010000119.1, read as the reverse complement.
CAAATTCAACTTCAAATTCAACTCCAAATTCAACTTCAAATTCAACTCCAAATTCAACTTCAAATTCAACTTCAAATTCAACTTCAAATTGAACTTCAAATTGAACTTTAAATTGAACTTCAAATTCAACTTCAAATTCAACTTCAAATTCAACTTCAAATTCAACTTCAAATTCAACTTCAAATTCAACTTCAAATTCAACTTCAAATTCAACTTCAAATTCAACTTCAAATTCAACTTCAAATTCAACTTCAAATTCAACTTCGAATTCAACTTCGAATTCAACTTCGAATTCAACTTCAAATTCAACTTCAAATTCAACTTCAAATTCAACTTCAAATTCAACTTCAAATTCTACTTCAAATTCAACTTCAAATTCAACTTCAAATTGAACTTTAAATTCAACTTCAAATTCAACTTCAAATTCAACTTCAAATTGAACTTTAAATTGAACTTCAAATTGAACTTCAAATTCAATTTCAAGTTCAACTTCAAATTCAACTTTAAATTCAACTTCAAATTCAACTTCAAATTCAACTTCAAATTCAACTTCAAATTCAACTTCAAATTCAACTTCAAATTGAACTTTAAATTGAACTTCAAATTGAACTTCAAATTCAATTTCAAGTTCAACTTCAAATTCAACTTCAAATTCTACTTCAAATTCAACTTCAAATTCAACTACAAATTGAACTTTAAATTCAACTTCAAATTCAACTTCAATTTCAACTTCAAATTCAACTTCAAATTCAACTTCAAATTCAACTTCAAATTCAACTTCAACTTCAAATTCAACTTCAAATTCAACTTCAAATTCAACTTCAAATTCAACTTCAAATTCAACTTCAAATTCAACTTCAAATTCAACTTCAAATTCAACTTCGAATTCAACTTCAAATTCAACTTCAAATTCAACTTCAAATTCAACTTCAAATTCAACTTCAAATTCCACTTCAAATTCTACTTCAAATTCCACTTCAAATTCAACTTCAAATTGAACTTTAAATTCAACTTCAAATTCAACTTCAAATTCAACTTCAAATTCAACTTCAAATTCAACTTCAAATTCAACTTCAAATTGAACTTTAAATTGAACTTCAAATTGAACTTCAAATTCAACTTCAAGTTCAACTTCAAATTCAACTTCAAATTCAACTTCAACTTCAAATTCAACTTCAAATTCAACTTCAAATTCAACTTCAAATTCAACTTCAAATTCAACTTCAAATTCAACTTCAAATTCAACTTCAAATTCAACTTCAAATTCAACTTCAAATTCAACTTCAAATTCAACTTTAAATTCAACTTCAAATTCAACTTCAAATTCAACTTCAAATTCAAATTCCACTTCAACTTCAATTTCTACTTTAATTTCAAATTCAATTTCAACTTCAATTTCAACTTCAATTTCAACTTCAATTTCAACTTCAACTTCAACTTCAACTTCAACTTCAAATTCAACTTCAAATTCAACTTCAAATTCAACTTCAAATTCAACTTCAAATTCAACTTCAAATTCAACTTCAAATTCAACTTCAAATTCAACTTCAAATTCAACTTCAAATTCTACTTCAAATTCAACTTCAAATTGAACTTCAAATTGAACTTTAAATTGAACTTCAAATTGAACTTCAAATTCAACTTCAAGTTCAACTTCAAATTCAACTTCGAATTCAACTTCAAATTCAACTTCAAAATCAACTTCAAATTCAACATCAAATTCAACTTCAAATTCAACTCCAAATTCAACTTCAAATTCAACTCCAAATTCAACTTCAAATTCAACTTCAAATTCAACTTCAAATTGAACTTCAAATTGAACTTTAAATTGAACTTCAAATTGAACTTCAAATTGAACTTCAAGTTCAACTTCAATTTCAACTTCAAATTCAACTTCAACTTCAAATTCTACTTCAAATTCAACTTCAAGTTCAACTTCAAATTCAACTTCAAATTCAACTTCAAATTCAACTTCGAATTCAACTTCAAATTCAACTTCAAATTCAACTTCAAATTCAACTTCAAATTCAACTTCAAATTCTACTTCAAATTCAACTTCAAATTCAACTTCAAATTGAACTTTAAATTCAACTTCAAATTCAACTTCAAATTCAACTTCAAATTCAACTTCAAATTCAACTTCAAATTCAACTTCAAATTGAACTTTAAATTGAACTTCAAATTGAACTTCAAATTCAACTTCAAGTTCAACTTCAAATTCAACTTCAAATTCAACTTCAACTTCAAATTCAACTTCAAACTCAACTTCAAATTCAACTTCAAATTCAACTTCAAATTCAACTTCAAATTCAACTTCAAATTCAACTTCAAATTCAACTTTAAATTCAACTTCAAATTCAACTTCAAATTCAACTTCAAATTCAAATTCCACTTCAACTTCAAATTCAACTTTAAATTCAACTTCAAATTCTACTTCAAATTCAACTTCAAATTGAACTTCAAATTGAACTTCAAATTGAACTTTAAATTGAACTTCAAATTCAACTTCAAATTCAACTTCAAGTTCAACTTCAAATTCAACTTTGAATTCAACTTCAAATTCAACTTCAAAATCAACTTCAAATTCAACATCAAATTCAACTTCAAATTCAACTCCAAATTCAACTTCAAATTCAACTCCAAATTCAACTTCAAATTCAACTTCAAATTCAACTTCAAATTGAACTTCAAATTGAACTTTAAATTGAACTTCAAATTCAACTTCAAATTCAACTTCAAATTCAACTTCAAATTCAACTTCAAATTCAACTTCAAATTCAACTTCAAATTCAACTTCAAATTCAACTTCAAATTCAACTTCAAATTCAACTTCAAATTCAACTTCAAATTCAACTTCAAATTCTACTTCAAATTCAACTTCAAATTGAACTTCAAATTGAACTTTAAATTGAACTTCAAATTGAACTTCAAATTCAACTTCAAGTTCAACTTCAAATTCAACTTCGAATTCAACTTCAAATTCAACTTCAAAATCAACTTCAAATTCAACATCAAATTCAACTTCAAATTCAACTCCAAATTCAACTTCAAATTCAACTCCAAATTCAACTTCAAATTCAACTTCAAATTCAACTTCAAATTGAACTTCAAATTGAACTTTAAATTGAACTTCAAATTGAACTTCAAATTGAACTTCAAGTTCAACTTCAATTTCAACTTCAAATTCAACTTCAACTTCAAATTCTACTTCAAATTCAACTTCAAGTTCAACTTCAAATTCAACTTCAAATTCAACTTCAAATTCAACTTCAAAATCAACTTCAAATTCAACATCAAATTCAACTTCAAATTCAACTCCAAATTCAACTTCAAATTCAACTCCAAATTCAACTTCAAATTCAACTTCAAATTCAACTTCAAATTGAACTTCAAATTGAACTTTAAATTGAACTTCAAATTCAACTTCAAATTCAACTTCAAATTCAACTTCAAATTCAACTTCAAATTCAACTTCAAATTCAACTTCAAATTCAACTTCAAATTCAACTTCAAATTCAACTTCAAATTCAACTTCAAATTCAACTTCAAATTCAACTTCAAATTCTACTTCAAATTCAACTTCAAATTGAACTTCAAATTGAACTTTAAATTGAACTTCAAATTGAACTTCAAATTCAACTTCAAGTTCAACTTCAAATTCAACTTCGAATTCAACTTCAAATTCAACTTCAAAATCAACTTCAAATTCAACATCAAATTCAACTTCAAATTCAACTCCAAATTCAACTTCAAATTCAACTCCAAATTCAACTTCAAATTCAACTTCAAATTCAACTTCAAATTGAACTTCAAATTGAACTTTAAATTGAACTTCAAATTGAACTTCAAATTGAACTTCAAGTTCAACTTCAATTTCAACTTCAAATTCAACTTCAACTTCAAATTCTACTTCAAATTCAACTTCAAGTTCAACTTCAAATTCAACTTCAAATTCAACTTCAAATTCAACTTCGAATTCAACTTCAAATTCAACTTCAAATTCAACTTCAAATTCAACTTCAAATTCAACTTCAAATTCTACTTCAAATTCAACTTCAAATTCAACTTCAAATTCAACTTCAAATTCTACTTCAAATTCAACTTCAAATTCAACTTCAAATTGAACTTTAAATTCAACTTCAAATTCAACTTCAAATTCAACTTCAAATTCAACTTCAAATTCAACTTCAAATTCAACTTCAAATTGAACTTTAAATTGAACTTCAAATTGAACTTCAAATTCAACTTCAAGTTCAACTTCAAATTCAACTTCAAATTCAACTTCAACTTCAAATTCAACTTCAAACTCAACTTCAAATTCAACTTCAAATTCAACTTCAAATTCAACTTTAAATTCAACTTCAAATTCAACTTCAAATTCAACTTCAAATTCAAATTCCACTTCAACTTCAAATTCAACTTTAAATTCAACTTCAAATTCTACTTCAAATTCAACTTCAATTGAACTTCAAATTGAACTTCAAATTGAACTTTAAATTGAACTTCAAATTGAACTTCAAATTCAACTTCAAGTTCAACTTCAAATTCAACTTTGAATTCAACTTCAAATTCAACTTCAAAATCAACTTCAAATTCAACATCAAATTCAACTTCAAATTCAACTCCAAATTCAACTTCAAATTCAACTCCAAATTCAACTTCAAATTCAACTTCAAATTCAACTTCAAATTCAACTTCAAATTGAACTTCAAATTGAACTTTAAATTGAACTTCAAATTGAACTTCAAATTGAACTTCAAGTTCAACTTCAATTTCAACTTCAAATTCAACTTCAACTTCAAATTCTACTTCAAATTCAACTTCAAGTTCAACTTCAAATTCAACTTCAAATTCAACTTCAAATTCAACTTCAAAATCAACTTCAAATTCAACATCAAATTCAACTTCAAATTCAACTCCAAATTCAACTTCAAATTCAACTCCAAATTCAACTTCAAATTCAACTTCAAATTCAACTTCAAATTGAACTTCAAATTGAACTTTAAATTGAACTTCAAATTCAACTTCAAATTCAACTTCAAATTCAACTTCAAATTCAACTTCAAATTCAACTTCAAATTCAACTTCAAATTCAACTTCAAATTCAACTTCAAATTCAACTTCAAATTCAACTTCAAATTCAACTTCAAATTCAACTTCAAATTCTACTTCAAATTCAACTTCAAATTGAACTTCAAATTGAACTTTAAATTGAACTTCAAATTGAACTTCAAATTCAACTTCAAGTTCAACTTCAAATTCAACTTCGAATTCAACTTCAAATTCAACTTCAAAATCAACTTCAAATTCAACATCAAATTCAACTTCAAATTCAACTCCAAATTCAACTTCAAATTCAACTCCAAATTCAACTTCAAATTCAACTTCAAATTCAACTTCAAATTGAACTTCAAATTGAACTTTAAATTGAACTTCAAATTGAACTTCAAATTGAACTTCAAGTTCAACTTCAATTTCAACTTCAAATTCAACTTCAACTTCAAATTCTACTTCAAATTCAACTTCAAGTTCAACTTCAAATTCAACTTCAAATTCAACTTCAAATTCAACTTCGAATTCAACTTCAAATTCAACTTCAAATTCAACTTCAAATTCAACTTCAAATTCAACTTCAAATTCTACTTCAAATTCAACTTCAAATTCAACTTCAAATTCAACTTCAAATTCTACTTCAAATTCAACTTCAAATTCAACTTCAAATTGAACTTTAAATTCAACTTCAAATTCAACTTCAAATTCAACTTCAAATTCAACTTCAAATTCAACTTCAAATTCAACTTCAAATTGAACTTTAAATTGAACTTCAAATTGAACTTCAAATTCAACTTCAAGTTCAACTTCAAATTCAACTTCAAATTCAACTTCAACTTCAAATTCAACTTCAAACTCAACTTCAAATTCAACTTCAAATTCAACTTCAAATTCAACTTTAAATTCAACTTCAAATTCAACTTCAAATTCAACTTCAAATTCAAATTCCACTTCAACTTCAAATTCAACTTTAAATTCAACTTCAAATTCTACTTCAAATTCAACTTCAAATTGAACTTCAAATTGAACTTCAAATTGAACTTTAAATTGAACTTCAAATTGAACTTCAAATTCAACTTCAAGTTCAACTTCAAATTCAACTTTGAATTCAACTTCAAATTCAACTTCAAAATCAACTTCAAATTCAACATCAAATTCAACTTCAAATTCAACTCCAAATTCAACTTCAAATTCAACTCCAAATTCAACTTCAAATTCAACTTCAAATTCAACTTCAAATTGAACTTCAAATTGAACTTTAAATTGAACTTCAAATTCAACTTCAAATTCAACTTCAAATTCAACTTCAAATTCAACTTCAAATTCAACTTCAAATTCAACTTCAAATTCAACTTCAAATTCAACTTCAATTCAACTTCAAATTCAACTTCAAATTCAACTTCAAATTCAACTTCGAATTCAACTTCGAATTCAACTTCGAATTCAACTTCAAATTCAACTTCAAATTCAACTTCAAATTCAACTTCAAATTCAACTTCAAATTCAACTTCAAATTCTACTTCAAATTCAACTTCAAATTCAACTTCAAATTGAACTTTAAATTCAACTTCAAATTCAACTTCAAATTCAACTTCAAATTGAACTTTAAATTGAACTTCAAATTGAACTTCAAATTCAATTTCAAGTTCAACTTCAAATTCAACTTTAAATTCAACTTCAAATTCAACTTCAAATTCAACTTCAAATTCAACTTCAAATTCAACTTCAAATTGAACTTTAAATTGAACTTCAAATTGAACTTCAAATTCAATTTCAAGTTCAACTTCAAATTCAACTTCAAATTCTACTTCAAATTCAACTTCAAATTCAACTACAAATTGAACTTTAAATTCAACTTCAAATTCAACTTCAATTTCAACTTCAAATTCAACTTCAAATTCAACTTCAAATTCAACTTCAAATTCAACTTCAACTTCAAATTCAACTTCAAATTCAACTTCAAATTCAACTTCAAATTCAACTTCAAATTCAACTTCAAATTCAACTTCAAATTCAACTTCAAATTCAACTTCAAATTCAACTTCGAATTCAACTTCAAATTCAACTTCAAATTCAACTTCAAATTCAACTTCAAATTCAACTTCAAATTCCACTTCAAATTCTACTTCAAATTCCACTTCAAATTCAACTTCAAATTGAACTTTAAATTCAACTTCAAATTCAACTTCAAATTCAACTTCAAATTCAACTTCAAATTCAACTTCAAATTCAACTTCAAATTGAACTTTAAATTGAACTTCAAATTGAACTTCAAATTCAACTTCAAGTTCAACTTCAAATTCAACTTCAAATTCAACTTCAACTTCAAATTCAACTTCAAATTCAACTTCAAATTCAACTTCAAATTCAACTTCAAATTCAACTTCAAATTCAACTTCAAATTCAACTTCAAATTCAACTTCAAATTCAACTTCAAATTCAACTTTAAATTCAACTTCAAATTCAACTTCAAATTCAACTTCAAATTCAACTTCAAATTCAACTTCAAATTCCACTTCAAATTCTACTTCAAATTCCACTTCAAATTCAACTTCAAATTGAACTTTAAATTCAACTTCAAATTCAACTTCAAATTCAACTTCAAATTCAACTTCAAATTCAACTTCAAATTCAACTTCAAATTGAACTTTAAATTGAACTTCAAATTGAACTTCAAATTCAACTTCAAGTTCAACTTCAAATTCAACTTCAAATTCAACTTCAACTTCAAATTCAACTTCAAATTCAACTTCAAATTCAACTTCAAATTCAACTTCAAATTCAACTTCAAATTCAACTTCAAATTCAACTTCAAATTCAACTTCAAATTCAACTTCAAATTCAACTTTAAATTCAACTTCAAATTCAACTTCAAATTCAACTTCAAATTCAAATTCCACTTCAACTTCAATTTCTACTTTAATTTCAACTTCAATTTCAACTTCAATTTCAACTTCAATTTTCAACTTCAACTTCAACTTCAACTTCAACTTCAAATTCAACTTCAAATTCAACTTCAAATTCAACTTCAAATTCAACTTCAAATTCAACTTCAAATTCAACTTCAAATTCAACTTCAAATTCAACTTCAAATTCTACTTCAAATTTAACTTCAAATTGAACTTCAAATTGAACTTTAAATTGAACTTCAAATTGAACTTCAAATTCAACTTCAAGTTCAACTTCAAATTCAACTTCGAATTCAACTTCAAATTCAACTTCAAAATCAACTTCAAATTCAACATCAAATTCAACTTCAAATTCAACTCCAAATTCAACTTCAAATTCAACTCCAAATTCAACTTCAAATTCAACTTCAAATTCAACTTCAAATTGAACTTCAAATTGAACTTTAAATTGAACTTCAAATTGAACTTCAAATTGAACTTCAAGTTCAACTTCAATTTCAACTTCAAATTCAACTTCAACTTCAAATTCTACTTCAAATTCAACTTCAAGTTCAACTTCAAATTCAACTTCAAATTCAACTTCAAATTCAACTTCGAATTCAATTTCAAATTCAACTTCAAATTCAACTTCAAATTCAACTTCAAATTCAACTTCAAATTCTACTTCAAATTCAACTTCAAATTCAACTTCAAATTGAACTTTAAATTCAACTTCAAATTCAACTTCAAATTCAACTTCAAATTCAACTTCAAATTCAACTTCAAATTCAACTTCAAATTCAACTTCAAATTGAACTTTAAATTGAACTTCAAATTGAACTTCAAATTCAACTTCAAGTTCAACTTCAAATTCAACTTCAAATTCAACTTCAACTTCAAATTCAACTTCAAACTCAACTTCAAATTCAACTTCAAATTCAACTTCAAATTCAACTTCAAATTCAACTTCAAATTCAACTTCAAATTCAACTTTAAATTCAACTTCAAATTCAACTTCAAATTCAACTTCAAATTCAAATTCCACTTCAACTTCAAATTCAACTTTAAATTCAACTTCAA